>SJVG01000193.1:39578-51341 GCA_034774675.1 Scedosporium minutisporum
CAGTGAGTGATAGACAGAGGAGGAGGCAAGCAGTTGTACAGACAGGGATAGCGGTAGTAACACGGGGCGTGTACAGGTGTTTGTCACTGTAACATGTGTCACGACGCCCCAAAAGTCATTATAGGATATTAAGCGTTGAGTTTTGTTTTTTTTTAACAGTTTTTTTTTTTTTTGACAGTTTTTTTTTTTTTTCTTTTCTGTTTTTTTCTTCTCTTTTCTCTTTTCTTTCTGGTTTTGTTTCGTTCTTGAGATGATTGAATGGATTATGGCTTGGAAGATACCCCATTTTGGTCGTGAGCGACGGATTCTGTTACGTTTTTAATGAATGGAAAAGGATATTTGATTGAATCTTGTCTTCGTTATCCTCGTTGCTCCCTGCTTTGGTGCACTGCATCTAACTCCTATCGAACCCAAGCCCTCGATACCTTACCTGGCGATCCTACTAACCTACCCTACTTTTTACATAGATACTTGGTGTGCCTGATGTGCCTGATCCTCATGGCCTCAGGAGGATTCGTCGTCTACGCAAAATACGCAGCAAGTCTCTTGCAGAGCAGACGGCCGGAACCTTGGATACGTGTTCAAGACGATGGGGCGAAGCAGAGACCGACTCTCGCCAATATGACATCTAGTCATTGGACAGTGGTAAGCAAGTGAGGGGCATGTTTATCCAACCATTCCCCCCCTCTGTGCAAAACCCTGGATATTGGTTTTATGTGAGTAGCACAAGCAATGGTGTTATCCAACGACCCTTCATCCGCAGCGCGACCAACCTGTAATGTTGGCAGCCTCGTTTTAAACAATATTGGGGTTGAGATGAGTGCGTGGTCTTTATTATCAGGCCTCAACCACTCTCCGGCCCGTCGCCCGTCAGGGAACTATCAACATCCTACAACCAACTTCCTGATGAGCATTCTTGAAATACAATTCTTCTCAAGTCAGCTTCATTCCTATTCACATCAATTACCCGAACTCTCTGGCCTTCTGCTCTCTCGCCATGGCACTGCCTTTAACAAGCGCTAACTTCCCCTATCCGGAACAGGGGAACATTCGGGTCTATATCGACAACTCCAACCTATGGATCCTAGGACAAAGGACCTGGGCCGAGAGACAAGGCTACGACGCAAGAGGGGATCCTACATGGCGTTTCGACGTCGGTCATCTAAAGACGGTCCTACTAGAAGAGTCCGGTCTAACCGGTGAGGAGAAGGCCTTCACCCTGAACGTCAAGCTGTACGGGTCGAAGCCTCCGCCAGTGGACACGGTCTAGAGAGCAATCGAGTCGCACAATGTGAAAGTGAGCGCTTTTCGGCGGAGCAAGTGGACGGGACGTGAGAAGGAGGTGGACGGCAAGATAATTGCGGATTCTGTTGATGACATGTGGGAGGATCTGTCTGCTTCAAGAGCCAGTGTGTTCATCATTGTCTCTGGAGATAGAGATCTTGATGTCTCAGTGCAGAAAATCACACAAAAGGGATTTCATCTGCACATTTGGTCTTGGAAGAGTGGACTTGCCGCAGCATATAAGCAAAGGGAGGAAAGCGGCGTCCAAGTGCATTACCTCGACGATTTCATCGACAGAATCGGATTCAACCGCACTCTCTTCCGTATCGACCGGAATACGATCGATCTGCACAGCATCGTGATTATGGATGCGCTGTCCAAGGCCGATGGGATCGAGGAATTTCGGTCTCGTTTACGGTTCTCGATCTACAGCTACGTCACCGGCAATAACCGCAAGGACCTAGTCCTCATCCCTGTTTGGGCGAAGGTGCTGAGCTCGGATGAAAAGACGGAATTATTTTCAAAGCGAAGGAGTCTTTTCGGACGTACGGGCTTCGCGTGCTCCCTTATCTAGAATATCTTCAGCAGCACGGGAGAGGTTCGGACGTTATTGTGGAGACCTCGAATCGATTTCAAGAGCTGTCAGTGGGCGAAGATGGCGAAGGTGATGATGGCGATGATAACAATGGTGATGGTAATGACGATAGTGGACTGGTTATCGAGGAGGACGGCTTTATCGAAGTCGATCACAATGCGAAGAAACAGAAGGGCCGGGCCAAGATGAGCGAGAAAACGCCACGCCAACGCTGCCGTTGGGGTACAAAATGCCACTACGGACCTGATTGCTCATACGGACATACTGAAGGCGAGGAGAACTATTTCAAGACTCGTACTCACAAGAGGAGAAGCCGAGATGCATAAATGGTGCGCGACCCGTGGGTGCGCCTGAGGTGCCGAATGTTTTTACGCGCGCCCTGGTGTCGAGTTGTTCCGTCCTGTGTGTGGGGCAAAACCGGGACTAGTTATGAAAAGTCCCAATGCCCCAAGAGTGCGCCGAATAACGCACGGAATATCCAGCACGCCTAGGATTATGAAGATGGTGATGTGAGTCTTCATCCCTTGGACATAGCCGCGGAGGTCTGCCTCCAACACTCTTTATTGTTACTTCTTCCGAACAAGTGTCTCTCTTGTTGCATCGCATATCTCTTTTATTTTTCAGGGTGTACCTAAAGCAGGATACCGGACTAATATTCGATATTATTTCTGAGGGAATGGAATGTCTAGGGGTGATGAGTGGCTCTCCTGTTTGTGTCTTGCTCTGTTGGGATCCTCAATCAGATTTACGAGTCTCCTCTGCCCCCATTGTCCCGCTCAAGCTTCCAATTCTTTCGAAAATACAAGTCAATTGTTACGCTGCAACAACCACCCTCAACACCTCTGCTCCGAACGACATCATTCCCGGCATCATCATCATCATCTCTTCGTTAAGGGCCTCCCTCCTTCCGAACCCCTAGGCGTATTTCCCGGAGGCTTCGAGCTGGCGACCATACTCGGTTTTCATGAGGACTTTGAGTCCACCGGGGACCTGGTGCGAGAAGAATTTCTTGTAGCAGTCGCCGACATTCTCGAGTTGGTCTTCGGCGGTGAACATCCACGAGGGATCGTACTTGCCGTTCAGGACAAGCTCCAGCAGCTGCGCCATGTACTGGTCACGATGATTCGTTAGTCTCTCTCTCTCTCTGAATTTGGTCACAAGTCGGCTCATCTCACCTTCTGAGCAAAAAGCTGGCCTCCACGGACAGTTATGCCCTTCTCCATCATAGCACCAATGGGGAAGTTATTCGTCGTAAAGAAGAAATCGCCAATTAGTGCAACGTTCCCTCTCTTCCTGGTCGCCTTGATGATTTCGTTGACAGCCTCGCAGCTGCCTCCCTCACCAGGACCGGACCTAGTGGCCTTGTGCTTCCCCGAAACCTCACACCTGTAGCCGACTGCGTCGATGGCACAGTCCAGACCCCGAGGTTCCTGGGAGAGGATGTAGCCGGCCGTGTCCTTGTGCTTGGATTCATCGACGGGGATCATGCCGAACGACTTGGCCATCTGGAGTCGCTTTTCGTCGTAGTCCATGGCGTAGACCTTCTTCGCGCCACGGAGCTTGGCTAGTCGTTGGATCGAAAGCCCGACGGGGCCGCAGCCCCAGACGCCGACGGTGCTGCCTTCTTTAACCTCTGCGAGTTCGCAGGCGTGCCAGGCCGTAAGGGTGACGTCGGCTAAGCCGAGGACTTTCTTAGGGTCAATGTCCTTGGGGATCTTGACGCAGACGAGATCCGCGTTAGGAACACGGCAGAACTCAGCCTGATCGCCAGGATACCCTCCAAAGACCTGCGTATATCCAAAGATACCCGCCAGACGATGACCATACATGTCGTGCATCTCCTGATTCGGATCCATCTTATCACAAAGCGAATACTCCCCCTTATTACAATAGAAACAATCCCCACAAGCAATAACAGGCATGATGATGACCCTATCCCCCTTTTGCAAATTGCGCACCTGCGGCCCCACCTCCTCGACGACGCCGATGGCCTCGTGGCCCATGATGTCACCCTTCTTCATGCTCTTATCGATGGAGCCCTCGTACATGTGCAGGTCGGAGCCGCAGATGGTGCAGTGGGTGACGTGGACGATGGCGTCGTTGGGGGTCGTGATGGTGGGCTTGGGGACCTCGTCGATGGAGATGTTCTTGTTGCCTTTCCAGACGGCGGCTTTCATTTTGAGGGAGGGGTGGGGTTGGTAGGCGGTTTGCATCATGGGGCTTGCCATTTTGTCGGTGTTTTTGGGTCTTCTTTTTTGGTAGTGGATTGGTGTTTGTATGGGTTCAAGATGAGTTTGCTTTGCTGTGATCTCTTACTACTGCTGCTAGACGGTCAATACTACGAAACTGGAGGACTGAGGTTCAAGTTGGGCGATTATATACCTGTCCTCCCCACCGGAAAGACTCCCTGTCAGGATATCATAACACTTCAAGAGTTTACACTCTCGCTTTCTAGATCTCAGGTGGAGAAGAGAAGCGTGCAACCCTAGAAGTTTATCTCATGATGTGATGGATTGTGGTTTTGTCCTTGGAGAGCTGACGATTCAGCGCCGCCACTTACTCGGGGGCGGAATCCTCTGAGAGTCGAGAGGCTTGGATGGCTGGGCTGATATCGTCTTGATTTTTCGGATTATATGATCCATGGTCTAGACCGCGGAAGAGTTCGAACCAACGAAAAGGATGGGCGTTGATGGAGGGGGCAATACAGCTGTCATTATGAGGCACGGCTGTGGAGAAGCTCCGAGTTAAAAGAGGTTGAAGGACGGTTTTCTGGGACGCGGGTCGTACGTTTTCTAGAACGTTGAAGATTTAGATTGGGGATTTTGTTGGGCCACATCAGGATCATCTCGCAATTGAAATGTAAGGGAGAGAAAGGAAGTCTGTCTGCGCTGCCACGACGTCGAGGGCTCCACAACTATGACGTGAAGATAAAATGGGCGTTGGCTTTGACGCCATCACGACGATATATACCTTGAGTTGAGTTTCGCGTTCCGGGCTAGGAGGCTCAGAAGTGAATCGTATCGCTTAAGCTTATTTCCTCACGCCGAGTCCTTCGCGTTGCGCGAGTCCCTCTAGAACTTCGAGATATAATTCTATTCCAAGACTAGGGCGCTTCGAAAGTTAAAAAGAGTTTTGGTGGTATGTAGCGGAGGTCAACAGCCCCCTTTCGAGCTAGTGAAATGGAAAAAAAAGAATCAAGTAATGTCGCTCTGTTGTAAAGCCATGTGTTCATCCAATCGTTTGATGCCTGGGGGAAGGAAACTCAGACAAGACTGTATCCATTGTGGCCATTCTGGCCGTTTTGAATCGGTTCGGGCACCGTGATGCCATTCCTCGGAACACCAAGCTCGCCCAGCGCCAACACACTACGCATAACCTTCTCCAACCTTGCTTCCCGATCTCCAATCATCTTCATAGCTCTCCAAGCAACAAACCTGTCCGGCCTCACAAGCACGCACCCATCCTCCTCCACCTCTCTCCTCCTCGCCCAATCAAAATACACATCCTCGCAGTCCTGCTTCCAGCCGATCGAATAAGCCTTAATCTCAACCCCAACGGCCTCCGACACCGCGGCAGCAGCCTTCTTCCACGCCTCGGCACCAGAAGGTCCGGTGATGAGACAGAAACGTCCGTGACCGGCGAGATCAATCGTAGAGAACTGCTTCCCAGGCTCGCGAGAATTGAGCCAAGCGTGAGGAAGCCTTTTGCCAGGATACGTCCCGATCTGGTACTCCTTAACAGGATCGGCCGGTACAGGCGGTGGCGGCACCTCTTCATCATCGACGTAGACGGCCGCGGATTGATATCGCTGATTCATCTCGACGCCGAGCCCATGGAACTCACTCGACGTAATCTCGATATTCCGCTGGAACTCCTCCCGGCGACGCCGGCCCTTCTCCCCGGGGTCTTCAAACTCGGCGAGGATCTCGCGGCGCTTCTCGACCGACGGCTCGAGCATGCCAATGGTTTCCATCCAGGGCGTGTGGTCACGGAGGCCCTGGTTGGCGCGGGTGATGACGTCGACGCCGACGGGCTGGCGCTCGAGGGAGAAGGAGGAGAGGAGGGAGGGGCCGGCTTTTCCGGACAGTACGTAGGAGATTTTCCAGGCGAGGTTGAAGGCGTCTTGGATGCAGGTGTTGGAGCCGAGGCCGTTGAAGGGCGGATGCCTGTGCACGGCGTCGCCGAGACAGAAGCTGGGCAGGTTGGTTAGTAAGTTAGGGGCCTTGCATTGTTTCTTTCTGCGTAGCAAATCGAGGATCCCTCAACTTACACGTTGCCATCGGTGTATCGCTCAGCGACAATCTCGTTAATCCACCACTTGCTAATATCCAAAATCTTCACATCAATCGAGTCATCTCCAATAAGCTCCTTCACCCTAGCCATGTACTCGCCATGACTCGCATTCATCGAGTCCAACGTAACATCCGCCCCCGGCTGCGGTAAGAAGATGAACATCCACTCATACCACGGCCTCACCATGCGCACAACTGCAGCCCATCCCCAGATAGGATGCTCCTTCTCCGGCAGGAAGGCCCAATGAAGGTTACCAGTGCGGTACTGCATCAAGTGCGACATGTCCGCTCGGGCCAAGATGTTAAGCGCGAGCCCCTGGCCGGGCTTCTTGATGAGAGGGATGTCGAGGTCGCGCACGACCTGGCTGCGGGCGCCATCGCAGCCGAAGAGAAAGCGGGACTGGATCTTGTAGGTGCGGTTGGAGACGCGGTCATGGACCTCGCTGATGATGACGTCGGGACTGGGGCGCTCGCAGTGGACGAACTCGGTGTTGAAGATGAGTTTCCAGCCGTTGTGGGCGGCGTGGCGGGTGAGGATGGGCTCGAGCTCGGTCTGGGGGAGATCTACGTGGTCGCACGGGCTCGCAGCGTCGTATTCCCCCTGGTTCACTTGTAAGTATACGAATGCGTTGGATCAACCCCGCTTCATCTCTGTGCTTGGAGATGACTTACTTTCCTCTTGGGGTCATTTCCCCAGGAGTAGATACGGGCATATTCCTCACCAGCCATGGTATGACACCACCTGGTATGTGCCATATTTTTGCCCTCTGTTGCAAGAGCGAGACATTTCTCCTCGAGGCCAATGTCTCGTAGGCATTCTACAAAGATGTGTTAGAGAGTCCAACCTTCCAGTTTTCCCAATTGTCCATAGAAATATCAGTGTAGGGATCGAGGAAACTGCCATACCGAGTCCAGCCATGTTGGTAATGTGAGCTCTCGGGGTCTCTGCAGACCATGGGTCCCTGGCAATCATGATGCCAGTCCTGCCTATTAAATGAGTTGATATTAGTCTCGATGGAACCTCAATTGGCTTGAACTAGCTTATCAGCAACTGGATTACCATGTGAGGCTAGGAAGCAGGCGAGCGAAGCGCCAGCAGGACCAGCTCCGACGATGAGCAGGTCTGTCTTGAGGATGTCTTCTTCAGTCATGATCAAGCCCGTGCTGTTCAGCGTAGGTTGTAGCGAGGAGGTGAAGGAGGACAGATACACTAGAATCAACCCAAACACCTTCACAGTGATCAAGGAATCTTGTGTGAATAAGACTAAAACTGGTCCTGCAGTCAACAAGAAAGCATAAAGCTCCCTGCACCCCCCTCTTCGCCAACGGGCAATATATATCTTCAATGTTACTCCGCAAAAAGCAAATCCTTAGCCGGGAACTTCAAACGTTTAATCTTCAAGTCCTCACGTAATTTCTTACGAAGACCAGGAAAGTCTCCAATCGAGGATTCCCGATCTGCAGGCCGCTCCGGGATAAGCCCAGAATTAATGAACCACCAGTCCATTGAGACATTGCAGGGGTGAAAGAACCACGCCAGCAGGAGAAGCAGCAAGACAAAGTAGAAAGGGCAAGTGGAAGTTGACAAGTAGCTCCAAGACACTGGGGAGAGTGACCTTGGTAAAGGAAACGCGAGAATGATGCAACAATTGACCTCACACCGCAACGCCAGGTAGGATTCTGCCAAGAGAGCGCACCCATTTCGGTGATTTTCGAACTCCCGGCCAAGGTGGCCTGGGAAAGAAGGAATGAGACGTGGACCCCAAGACGCTCCGGGGTAAAAGGATCAGTCATACATCGAGATCAATGTAACTGAGGGGGTGAGGAGGAGGGCCATATTGACGGCAGCGAATGTGTTCTGCGCGCGTTGATCGAATCGAATCATTATTGCATTTTGCTGCAGTTTGACTACTCAACAGCTGCCGCTCTTTGATCCATCGGCTCATTCTCACCCCTCCGTCTCATCTTGACGCCATGACGACTCGCCTTGGAGGGCTCAGTCCCTTCCCATGACTGTGCCGCACGAAGTAAATTGACCTGCGGTCTAATGGATTAGATTTAACAGACGAAGAAAAAGCTTCAATTTAAAGTCCGCGATTGATGCATAAGTTTAAGAATCCTTTCATGAAGGCAAATCCGAGAAGAAAAACGAGATCTTTTACACATCAAAAGTGTCAGTCGAGGAGGAGCAGCAGTTGTGAGGAGGAGCTCTGGAGAGTCTGTGTGGTTGCACGTGATCTTGCCAGGTGCCAGCAGTGCGCAGAGGAGATGGAAGGTGCGTCTTGATCCAGCAGGCAACCATCACTAACACCAGTTCCCAAGTTCAGTGGACGAGGAATCGTGAATCGAACTGCGGCAAACCCTCACACACTTGGGGTTGAGAATCAGAACTCTAGCCCCATTCACTTCTTCGCCATGTTCCTCGGTGACCGATAATCCCTCATCTTCGGGCGAGACCCAAGAACCGCCCACGTCCAAGAAAGTACAAAGACGGCCAAGATAAATTCGTCTCACGACCACCATGTCCACCTTCGACGGTATTATCTCCGAGTTCCCAGATATTCGAGGTCGGTTTCACCACAATCTTCAAGTTGGGCCTTTGTTCTGAATCTTAATCTTGTAAATCAAACAGTGGACTTCTTCCGCTACAATCCAAATCACCCTCGGCCGCTGGCATGTTTCCTGAGCCATGTTCATAGCGACCATCTCGCCGGCCTCGAGACTCTCAAGGCCCCCTTGTATGCCCCCGTTTCATCACGACTACCTCAAATTCAAGTCACTTACTGACGGTGTCTGTCCCTGACTAAGTGTCTACTGCTCTGCGGGCACGAGGGAGATTTTACTGCGTCTGGAGCGCTATCCATGCAGGATTAATCATGCCAGGGGAGTTCTCGAGGCAAGAGTGCAAACCTACAAGCATCTCAGAAATCTCTTGGTAAGGCCGCTTCTATGATCCTTGGCAGGAGAATTTCCGAAAGGTTAGATTCTGGGAGCAATCTGACATTTGTCTCCCCAAGAAACCGATTCCACTGGAGACGCCAACGGAACTCGAGTTGAAGCCGGGAGTCACCATTCGTGTTACGCTCTTCGATGCCAACCACTGCCCCGGATCCGTAATGTTCCGTAAGCCATAGTTTTTCTGATTCTCGCGTAACCACGTTATACCACCTTACTGATTAATTTCAACTCAAGTCTTTGAGAGAGAGAAAAGCGCTGTACTTTATACAGGTGACCTTCGCAGCGAACCCTGGTTCGTCAGCTCCATCGCGAGAAATCCAAATCTCGTCGAGTATACAAGTGGTATACGCACCCTCGACAAGATTTACCTCGATACCTCCTTCACCGGCAACCTGCCGTTTCAGACGAAGGCCGACGGTATCGCCCAGCTACTGCAGACAGTGTCAAAGTATCCCAAAGGCACAATTTTTCACCTACAAGCCTGGACATTTGGGTAAGGACACCATACCCACTCTTCTCCTCTTGTGCTAGTGAATCCTAAATAACAAATCTTCTTAGGTACGAAGATGTATGGATCGCCCTTTCCAAGGCCCTGAAGTCTAAGATCCATGTCGATGACTACAAAATGCGCATTTACTCCTCCTTAACAGCCCGCCTCCCCGAGAATGCCCGACCCGGTCCCCATCTCCACATGACTTCCGAGGCTGCCGCGTTAACGGGCTTTACTTGTGGTAATACGCCACATCCAGGATGTCTAACGCGGGACGAGAATGTACGTCTGCACAGTTGTGAGAAGGGAAACTACTGCGAGGTCGTTAAGAAGTCCCCCGTCGTTTGGATCTCCCCCGTAATCGCTCGCTTACCCGATGGTGCCGACTTGGTTGAGATGGGTGTGGGTGGAGGAGGAGATGACCTCGAGAGGGAGGCAGAGCTTGAGCATTTGACTCTGGAGGAGATGGATGTGTTGATGAAGATGTAAAATTTCCCTGAAAGGCCTAAGGACCCGAACCGAGCGGAGACTACAGACTAACACCGAGGGAGAAAATAGAATCACGGAAGATGATGCCGTATCGCTCGAGGCACAAGACCGTATCCGCGAAACTCTTTTGAACAAGACGGTCGATGGCCGCAACATTTCGCTAGACCTCGACATGTCCTCCTTCGGAGACAAAAACGAGATGAACTTGAAGAGAGCGGTGGAATCTATGTTAAGGATGTCGCTGCTAGGTAAGACCGAGCATCGACTACGTCCGGGCACAGCCTCTGAAGGTCTGCCTAAAAGGATCAGCTTCCCTTATTCGAGGCATTCCTCCTATCCCGAGCTGTGTCATTTTATCCGAGCGTTCAGGCCACGAGACGTCTGGCCTTGCACTGTCAACTCTAGGGAGTGGTTGAAAGACAGTGTTAGCATCAAGTCGCTCTTCGGCGAACACTGCTCTGGCGATGTCTTTGCGCACGATCTTAAGATGGAAGCCTTAGCATCTCAGATGGGCATCGCTGGGCAATCGGTCTCTCAGAGATCCGAGACCCGCGAAAGTCAGCTGTCAATCAGTTCGCGAGGAGGGAAAGCTCCTATCAGTACTAGGGGGCAAGGGGACGCTCAAAAATTAGTAACATCCATCTCAAAGGCCGACGGTGAATCCGTGAGCAAACCAATAGAGAGTTCCGATGACTCCGGCAATAGAGATGTCTCCCAGATTCGATCCGAGGTATCCTCTCAACAGGAAGGGGAAGCATCTAGGAAGCGGGATTTTGAATCTTACGCTCGACCGACACCAGCTCAGACAAGCCAGGAGAGCGCTGCATCGACCCCCTTCTCAGAGATTTCAATATCGGGAGGGTCTCCTGCGCCTTCGAGGCTACGGATCGATGCTTACAATACGATGATGAGGAACTTGGCCGGGGATGGAAGCGGAGGATGGGAAGCCATTGGGCTGATCTCTACCGGACATAATCATACTCATGCAGAGGTCGAACTAGGCGAGGGTTATTAAACATGAACAAAGCTACAATACAAAAAATTAAGATTACTGCGCATTATCAGCGGGAGAAATATCGACAAGGCATTGAAATTGATTGTAATCGATCAATGCTCGAGGATCGCTGGCAACCTGGGCGTGGATCAATACCAAAGCCACCATGTCCAAATCATTTCTGACCTGTCGCGGAAATCTTGCAGCGCAGCACGACGGGTGGCAATCTTGCCAATATCATAACCGTCTTCTATCCACTCGGGCTCGAAGCCCCATGTTATCAGAGATCTCCTCTCTTTCTCACGCCCCATTACGCTTCTAACTCCAAGAATATAATAAAAATTAAAGGTTCATACGTAGGCTGCCTAACTTGGCGCGGTGCTATTTTAGGGTTCTCAAATGTTCACCCTTAATCCGCCAGAAATTGGTTCTAGTTCCAGCACCAAGGTCAGATTCTTGACGGGCAAGCCAGAGATGCGGATACCAGTCAATCCGGCCCCCAGGATGACACTTTGGAATTTATCTACTTCGTCCTCAACCATGGTTCATCATTGCAGACGCGGGGAAGACCATAGTCCGGGGAGCGGTCCGTGATGAAGAGCCCAAAGAAAATCTCGCCCAGTCTGGCTGAATTGACTGAGACGAGGTGTTGCCGGGGGGG
>SJVG01000194.1:0-51294 GCA_034774675.1 Scedosporium minutisporum
CTTATTATTCTACTATATTATATATACTACTTCCTCGTAACTGTCACGAGCCGGCCACTTAAGAAGGCCCAAGGCGGTGGGACGCGGCAGAAAAGGATAAACTATGGAAGACGTGAACTAATAGAAATAAGGAACGAGGAACCGACGATACTACAGGATCGGTCCAAGGGAGAGCTTGGGGAATGACCGTTTATATAAACTAGGGAAGCCCTCATGTATTTAGTTATTCTCAAAAGCTCTCCAGTAGTCAATTCAAGTACAACTACACTCCTACACTTGAATACGCACTTCTTACCCGCATCTTGTGAATACTGTTTGACTGCCTCACTTACTTTATAACAGGCACCCTCGACCCTTACACCAATTGTATTCCATTGATCAACCGGACCCCAGTGTTAGGATCGTAACAGTAACCTGGTTGTAGTTATATTATAATACTATAGATATACTTTATATTACTTATCTTACTATATCTATTTCTATTGACCTCTTTTATATTAGTTATAAACACTATTACTAAGAATCAGTAACAGCCCCATAACTAGCATCTCCAACCAAGCGTGCATACTTCGCGAGAACACCCCTCTTTGGTCTCATCTCTGGCGCTTTCCAGCTCTCCGCCCTCCTCGCCAGCTCCTCTTCACTCACGTCCATGTCAATGCGGTTCTTCACCGCATCAATCGTCACCACATCACCGTCCTGCACCAGTGCAATCGGTCCGCCCACCTCTGCCTCGGGGGTGACGTGGCCCACGATGAACCCGTGCGAAGCGCCGCTGTAGCGTCCGTCGGTTACGAGGGCCACATTAGTTAGTTGCGCACCCATTATCGCTGCTGACGCGCGTAGCTGTTCTGGCATGCCGGGGCCGCCTTTGGGGCCCTCATAGCGCACGATGAGGACTAGGTTGCCGTCCTCACGTTTGATTTCGCCCTTGGAGAGCGCCTCATCGAGTTCATGTTCCTTGTTAAATACTCTGGCCTTGCCGGTGAACCTCAGCCCTTCCTTGCCTGTGATCTTGGCCACAGCACCGCCAGGCGCAAAGTTCCCCTTGAGGATGCGAATATGCCCACTCGCCTTAATAGGATCTTCCAAAGGGCGGATTATCTGCTGGCCAGAATCTAGGCTTGGCCAGCTTGCAACGTTCTCTGCGAGTGTCTTTCCAGTAATAGTCATGATATCGCCGTTGAGGACGTTTTTGGCAATCAGCATCTTGATGATGGAGGGTGTGCCGCCAACTTTGTATAGGTCTTCCATATAGTATTTCCCGCTAGGGGCGAGGTCTGCTAGGTAGGGCGTACGATCACTTATACGCTGGACATCGTCAAGGGTCAGGGGTACATCTGCCGTGTTAGCCATAGCGAGGAAATGTAGGACGCCGTTTGTCGAGCCGCCGAGGATCATGGTTAGGGTCAGGGCGTTCTCGAAGGCTGCACGCGTCATGATGTCTCTCGGTCGAAGGTCCTTCTCCATCGTAGTGCGAATCACCTCGGCGACTTGTTCGCATTCTCTTGCCTTCTCGGGGGATTCAGCAGGAAATGAAGATGAGCCAGGCAGACTCAAACCCATAGCTTCAATAGCAGTAGCCATTGTATTGGCAGTATACATCCCACCACATGCTCCAGCCCCAGGACAAGCGTGTCGTACAATATCCTCCATAACATCCTCACTCTCCCTCCCCTTTGCCCCTGGGTTTGTCTTTGCATTCAGACGGCCGTAGGCGAGCGCTCCGGAAGCCTCGTAACAGGTACTCACGTTGATGTGATTCTCCAGGAGTGATGAGTGACCTTTGCGGATGGTGCCGCCGTAAATCATGATGAAGGGCCGGTTGTGGCGGGCCGCGGCCATGACGACGCCGGGCATGTTCTTATCACAACCGGGAATGCTGATATTGGCGTCGTGATGCTGCGCGCACGTTACGGACTCGATGGAGTCGGCTATGAGTTCACGGGTTTGGAGAGAGAAGCGCATGCCTGGTTTAATTAGCATCTTGCTCTTTCAGGGAAGATGATATATCAACAGGAAGGGAGGAGTACCTTCGCCGCCCATGGTGATGGCGTCGGACACACCGACTGTGTTGAACTGCCACGCGATCATATTCTCCCTCTCTAGGGCTTTCTTGACGATGCGTCCGAGGTCGAGGACTGAGATATGTGAGCCAAGTATTCATGACGGTCTTATTGAGTGCTTCACCTACGATGAGCGCTGTTTTATCTTGTCAGCACGCTGGAGTTCTCGAATGTTGGAGAAAGAACTCACTTGCAAGGATTGCCCTCCCACCAGACTGTGGCAACGCCAACTTGAGGTGCATTCTTCATTATTTCCCGGTTCGGCACACCGGCTCCATAAAGCATGGCCTGAGCTCAATATCAGCTGAAGATCTTGAACGATTCGAAGCTGAAACGTGTGACCGTTCGTACCTGAGCACCGGGGTAGTCATGTCCTCTTGTAATCTTCGCCGACCATCGGTTCAGAGGGCCACCCGGCGGCAGGCATGGGAATTGGATGTAGTCACTCGATGCCTTGGGGTCCTGAGTAGGGGCCGGCTGGCCGTTTGTGGGCTGTTGATCCGCCATTATGGATCTGAGTCGCAAGTTCGCGTTGCGGTTGTATTTGTAGAAGGAAGAAAAAAACGTCGTCAAGATAGTGAGGTGTTTACGGTGAGATTACGGCGCATCTGTATTCGCTTGCCACTGTCCGCTTCAAGTCAGTACCGTTGGTTCAGAAGGTAGTTATAGTTCGAGATATGGGAACGAGTTTGATGGCCAGTGACGGGTGGCAAGATTTCACCTTCGAATTCCTTCATTCAACTTGGGATAGTTGAATAAGAATAGAGCTGGCGAAAGCTCGACTGCATGCAGACTTTATGGTAACAAGGCAAGTTGCGCAGAACGTATGTGTTATAGGTCAAACATGGCAGAGAAGTGTTCTTGGACAGGCATACACATTCTGCAGCTAGCGTCCCAGTTCGGCAATTAAAGACGATGGGCTACCGCGTAATATTCGTTATCCAAGTGGCTAGAGGATATAGGATACTTGGGCTGTATTATTTCTTGACTCTGGTGGTGAGAGACTCCGCTACTAGTCTCATCTCCTACTGTCCAGCAACACGAGTTGAAGCCAGAGTGCACTGGATTAGTGAACTTATAGACGAATCCAACAAATGGCGAGCTAGTGACGAAAACCAGAGAGCGAGATGTATAACTGGAAGGACTGCTTCAAGGAAGCCGAACCCTAGAAGTGGCTGGATCACTCTCAAGAAACAGATCGAGAAGACGGCCGCCCGTTATCTGATTCTCTAGGAATGATCATAGTACTTCGTGCCCCACTTGAATGATAGTTATGACACAGATCTGGAGAAAAAGTAGCTGCGAAATGGAGCAATCACGAGGTCGCTAGTCGTAAGATTTACGTGCCGGGATTGCAAGCTATCGCGGGAACCGAGCATTAGCTCGACATCAAACGGGGCTGATCACTCGATGATCTGCAACCCCGCAATCCTGAGATCCTCCCTACACTACAGTAATTGCGGAGATTCTGGGGTTTCTCTGATAGAATTTCCCGAAACGCAGATTCGGAGCGCCCGAAAGGATCCCGCAGTTCGGAAGTCAATTGCCTAGCGATTGAATTGTGTCTCTTGACAGAAATTTCCTAAAATGGATATTTGGGGCGCCGAGAAAACCTCTCAAAGAGGATATTTCAGACGCCAACACTAATGTCTTGTGGAGCCCGAGCACATCGTTTTGAGAGAAGAGCGGATCCTTGGGAGGGTCCTCGGGAACTGTTTCCATCCTTGCAGGGTAGGCTTGAACTTCAAGTTGTCATCAAACACAGCTGGTCCCGTCTGAAGCGCTCTCCTACGGTCACCGGCATATTTTGGATTGGGAAAGCTGTTCACATACCTCGGCCCTTACTATGGAAGGCTTTCCCACATACTCACTATTTATTTAAAAGGAGGAGGAAAAAGAACAATTCTCTGACTTCTGATGCTCAAACTGCCTCCTGGGTTGACGTCAATGAGTAAGAACTAAGAACTGAAGAGCCACTTGCCTCCCCTTCTGTCGCAACCACCTATTGATCTGGCCCAACACCGTTGATGATGTCTGTCGATATTCCGAAGCAAGGATGGGCCGGTGTCGTCGTCAACGAGGGCCCGGACTTCACTATTGAAGTTCAGAAGCTCGACGTTCCAGAGCCCAGTAAGTGCACTACTAGATCTCGATCAGGACACCCAAAGAGTTCTAACTGATGTCCAGAGGATGATGAGCTCCTCGTCCGGCTCAACGTCACTGGTCTATGCATGTCTGATATCCACTACATGCTAAACGACTGGATGGCGCCCAAAATGTCCGAATATGGCGTCAAGTGTGCTGGCCATGAGGGAGCTGGTGTTGTTGTCAAGGTTGGTGTAAAATGTCAGGACTTGTGGAGAGTTGGAGATCGTGTTGGAATCAAGCCGTTTCTTGACGTCTGCCACAATTGCGAACAGTGCTGGAATGGTCGCGAAAATTATTGTGTGAAGCCTAACTACACTGGCCTGATGTCGCCTGGCACATACCAGCAATATCTGGTAACACCGGCTATCTACACAACTCGAATCCCTGATGGAGTTCCTGATGAGGTTGCTGGCCCAATTATGTGCTCAGCATCGACAATGCACCGTGCTCTTATTGATTCGGGTTTAAAGCCCGGTAACTGGGTTGTATTCCCAGGTGGAGGCGGTGGAGTTGGTATTCAAGGCATTCAGCTTGCAAAGTAGGTGTCCTTCCCTTGAATCGTTTACATCTATTAAAGGAGAAAAAAAAAAAAAAAAAAAAAAAGAGGAATACTAGGGAAACATTGAGAGTTATCTCGCTATACCTACTACGGAGTCTTAGATAGACTCGTGGCTGGCTATTTACAGACCTCATATAGTAGCTGCCTAGAGCTCGGCGAGGAAATTGACTAATGTGGAATAAGAGGTATATAATTATATGGCTAATAAAGTATCTAGGGCTATGGGAATGCGGCCGATTGCGATTGATGGCGGGGAAGCTAAGAAGAACCTGTGCCTTAGCATGGGTGCCGAAGCCTTCATCGACTTTAAAGAGACTACTAAAGTTGTAGCCGAAGTTATCAAAATCGCTGATGGAATTGGTGCGCATGGTGTTTTGGTGACTGCGTACCAAGCGTACAAAGGCAAGTCTATATCAACCCTTTACAAGTGAAACATGCTAACAAGCCGCCCTCTCCAGACTCCATGAAATTCGTTGGTGACAGAATAGGGGCGAAGATCATGTGCATTGCTCTCCCTCCAGCCGGCGAGGTCCAACTTAGCAGCGAACCGAGTACGTGGGTGTTTAAGAACTTGCATGTCATTGGCACGCTCGTAGGCACAATGCAGGATACTGCTGCTTGCCTTGATTACGCTAAACGCGGGTTACTGAAGGGAATCTCTGAAGTAAGAGGAAGGTCCCAGTGGGCTGAGAGTGTGCAACAGCTGAGGAGGGGTGAGGTCGTGGGACGTGTTGTGATAGACTTCAATAGGGAATAAGGGACGGCTCTAGGGTCTTGTCAGTCGTTGGCTTCTAAGAGTAGCAACTATACAAGGTTGGCAGAAAGCAATCGCATGTAGAGCACCTTTCGTATCCACAGCCCTGCTGAAGACAGACTCACAGACATCTCGAGGCTCTTCAGTCATCAAAACCTGCTTCTATAAGTATCTTATAGAGGAGCACCACAGTTTAATATTCCTCTCATCTAGACTTCCTCCGCTTTTTCCGTGCTTGACAGTAGGTATGAATGAGGGCCATAAAGTTAATAGAATACCGCTCTTGCAAACTCAGATGGTTTATATCGTGGTTTAAGACTCTAGAGGTCTCTGCTTCCGCCTCTTGTCCTACGAAGCGCCTGGGACCGTCTTCCCTCGCGGGTTGCTTCAGTCGTTCGGCGAATATGCATGGCTCTTAAGATCAGAGACTCGGCGAGACACACTATACAGGTTTAATATAGTCCTATAGAATTTTAGAAAATCTCGTTCTATGATGATTTCCTTTCTCGGGTCGATGCAGATAAAACTCAACTTCCCGAGGGTGCGATCGCTTCATTCCGGACCAATCCACAACACTAGCCAGGGACATAGAGCCGCTGCAACAAACCACAGCCAGTGATTCAAGTGTATATAAAACGACAAAATGACGCATAGCAGGCTGATCGTTACAGGAATACGCAGTGACAAGGCGTCATAGAGCTGCATCTGCTACCTTCTCTGACTGCGAGGAAGAATACTGGGCAGAATGTAAAGCCGCGTATTGTCACGCAGGTAGTCATCATAGGTGAGAACAAAATAAAGTGATATAATAAACCCGACCTGCTTGATGCCGACGAACACCTATTTTCATTCTCTTAGTGGCCACTTGAGAGAGAGAGAGAGAGAGAGAGAGAGAGAAAGAGAGAGTGCGTGTGAGTGTGAGAAAGAGAAGCAGAAAAAAGAAGAGGCGAGTCAATACTTACCCTGCGTGTAAATTCCATGGCTGAGATGAGTTGAGCTGCTGAGGAACGTGGGAATTAGATTCATACGTGGATTGAACGTCCTCTTCACCCCAGGTTGACTCGATTTATGCTTTTCTCTCTCCGATCGATACAATGGGACTAGAACCGAATTCATGGAGGCGATGTAGTGACCCGCCCTGTCCCTCCTTGGATAATCACTGCCGCACGGAATTTTGGAAGAACCAATGAGCATGCCTCGCATATGACGTCCTGTCCCAGCAGTCCACCGTGGCTCGGCATCAAGTCTCAGGCATTTATTCAACCCTCGCTTAATAGCTGTTCATGAGACACGATCCTCGCCAACTTTGGGCATGGGCTGGCCCTGGGCTACTCTGGAGGTTCGTGTAGGGTTTTCTATAGGTGGTGGACGCCCCTTCACTCTAACACATTCCTAGTTGATGACTCTTTACAGCTTAGATATGCCAGACACCCATTGCATATTAGGCATCAAAAATTACATCCCCTGTATGCGCTGTATACATGTCTTGGTAAGTGTTTCATCAATCACTTGGGAACTTGCGGTGCTTCTTCCACCTTGCTCTGAGTTGAAGGTATGTGATCTTAATATTCTCGACACCTGAATCTAGACTTATCACCTATTTCTACCCCCTTCGACACGCGTGGAATTTAACGTAGCCACTATGTCTGGACAATGTAGATATCAATCAACCAGCGTCTTCTATGGCGGAGTCAGACAGCGTGAAGGAGCACATTCACCGACCTTATCGATGAGGCTCAGACGCATTCAAATATGTTTTAAATAGGGGGTTTTCCAGTAGTATTCTTAGAAAGGAAATTATAAAAGTCTATCGGAGATACAGAGGAAATAGAACTTTGAGGTTGTGTTTTATGCAGTTACTATTGTAGCTAGCAAGGTTTATACAGGGCATAAAGGCAACGGGCCCCATAGTATTAAAGTATGGGCTTGATGTGCTCGAGATACTGGCTGTCAGACATTAGTGTTGTCGTGCCATAACTTACAATCATGTGGGCCACATTCCCTTGCACTATCTATGAGGAAGCCCCCTTTTTACACTTCTCAGTGTACTTAGTTCCTCCCTCGTTCTATGTGGGCTGGTGGGAGCCGAAGGCAGCTGGCTAGAACGTGAGGAAAGGTGTACTGGTGGCTCCAATATAAGGCGCAGCTTAATATAGATATAGAAGGGTATGTGGGGAGCCTTGTTTGTCACTGATCATGACCTGCGGAATGCGGTACGCTCGATGTCTAGGGAGTCTTTTGTCATCAGATAAGCGCTGTCATGACTTTGAGGTGTCACGAGTTGACCACTTTGAAAGGACGCCAGGCGGTGGAAAGCAGCAGAAAAGCATAAACTAACAAGAAATAAGTAACCAATAAGCAGAGGACCGCACAAAAGTAGGAGGCGGTCCTAGGGACCCGGATTAGCAAGAGCAGTCTAGAATAGACTACACCTGAAAGAAGAGCAGTCCTAAGAAGGACTATAAGGGAGAGGCAAGCAGTCTAGAAAAAAGAACCTAGAAGACGGTGTCTTCGGTGAGCGTTACTAGGGTTAGGGTCGAAGGGTGCCTTTAGAGGGTAAGTAAGGCGGTCAAGCAGTATCCACAAAGATGTTGGTGAGAAGTGCGTATTTAAATGTAGGGGTGTAGTTGGACTTGAATTGACTACTGAAGAGTCTGGAAGAACAAACTAGATACATGGAGCATTCCGTAGTTTATATAGATGTTTCCCTTCCAGCTCTTCCTAATTGATCGCAGTTCTCTTCCCTCAATCACTGTCCCTGGTTGTGGCGCTCGTCGGCGCGATCGCAATGATTATCATACCCGATCGTCGCTGCCTGTGGCGATCGCTTTCGTAGGTCCGTAACTCTTCTGGGCAGCTGTGACTAGCTGCCTTGCGTTTCACATTCTGCTGCATGTTACTGCTCTCGGGCCTGCATAAAGGTCGGCCCGTGACATACGACTCCTAGTTTGAGAATATATCTAAATAAGGCGAATTTTTGATAGTAGAATTTCTAAAAGTATTTTTATAAGTTAAATTATAAGAGGTTGCTAGAGATTAAGAGAAAATACGATCCAGAGAGTGTGTTTTATACTGTTACTGCTGTGGGCCGTGAGGTCTATTAGGAGGATGAAGATAGTAGACTTTGTCGAGTTGAGCTACGTTGTAATTAAGTCTCAGTTTAGTTCTGCATACTTTATATACGACGAATCTTATCACTTACGCTTCTAGCATGGCCCGTACGATCTACCATTCCGCTTGCTCAGGCTTTCTCAGGCCGGAATCAGTTTTACTTACGCTTACTGCCGGTTTAAGGAGGGTTACCGAGGATACTACGGTAATTTAAGACCCGCAGGCTACTGCCACCTAGGACGGAACCGCGAGTGAGAGGCTGCCATTCGACAGCTCCGTGTAAGAAATGCGCATACGCAATGAAGACCGACCACACAAGCAGCTAGATATTTAAAGAAGGAACCGATACGGATCCTCCTCGGAGCCTCTACAAAACCTCTAGAACCCCTTCTGGATGGGCCACCCGGCGCGACAGAGCGAGTGTGTTTGTGTGTGCGTCTGTGTGTATGTGTACTACATTATGAGTCTAGCCGTTGTTGCTGGGAAGCATATCCAAAGCTATGAGCAGACTTTGTTCTAAATGCTATCCCACATAAATTTGATTCTCGAGTGTCGATCCAAGGAACCGGTAGCTTTTACCATGCGATTATCCTTGAACCTCGACACTGGACCTTTCCAGATCCGGTGCTTGATGCGGGGCTTCGCTAACAGTTTAGTTTCAAAATGACCTGGTTTTTGGTCGGTAAGTCGGCATGGTTGGAGAGAGCTTCGCCAGATTACCACTATTGGGTCTGATCATGCCTCCTTTAGCTTAGCTCCGCGACTCTGTCCCCAGATTCCCCGCGTTCCCCAGCTTTACACCAGTTCCAAACATGAACTACTACAAGCTGCACTACGCAGCGATCTGCATGATGCCTTTTCTTGCTCTCCTCGACTCTGCTTTCACATCATACAAGAATCGTCAGCTTTGATGCTCTTCCGGGACACCATACCACTTTCATCGAGACATGTTTGGTCATGCCATCACCAATTCGCGAAGATCCTCCAACCAATTCAGCAACGCGAGGCCGATCTGGGTGCTTAAACTGTCGCAAGCGAAAAAAGAAATGTGACAAATCGCAGAGCTGCCTCCCCCAACCTCTGTTTTCCGTCTTCTAACATTTCCAAAGGCGACGAAAGGAAGCCATCTTGCACGAGATGCCAAAGGCACGACGACGACTGTCAATGGCAACCCGATTTCGCTTTTCGGATCGGCGGCGTCGATGCACAGCATCCTTCCATGCTACAATCGTCCTCGCGAAAGAGGCTATCATATGCGGATCTGAAGGAAAGCTCATCGGCCGGCTAGTAGTACGAATTCCATAAAAATGCTAACGGATTTAACCGTACATTAGATCGTGGATGTGACGTTTGGCCCCGGAGGCCCGAAAAGGACGCGGCGACATCTTGTTCAGGTGGACCCGACTACCGACTCCGATGATGCTGGGGTCGGTGTGGAGGTACAGTCAGAGGTCGAGCACCGCGATACAGAGGATTCGCCTTTAGCAAGAGAAAGTTCACCATTTTCTCTTCTGACCCAAGGCGAATGCCAGCCTACCAGAATTTTTCCATCAGTCGAACAGCAAGCGTCTATTGACAGCAACAGTGACGAGACAAGACAAAGTCGGAGCGCAGTACGATTCGATGTATTAAACGACATATCCACCGGGTTTAGGTCTCCCGTGGTCTCAGCCCAACCCACCCTTGGTGATAACAAAAGTCACCAACAGAATAGTGCGACCCCTGAGCAGAGTCCATCATTCTTGAGCACCGTACTCGAACAACGTACGCTTCTAGGGTCGAGAAATGCAACGAAATCAATATCTCTGCCCGATGAGGCCAGTCCTGCGAGTCGTGAATCCCTCGATCTCGAGGTTTTGGACTATCTCGCTTCTAACCCCTTCAATCTGGATCTCCTGGCTGAAAATTCCTCTCCCAAACATGCAATCGCTTCAGAGAACATGCAGATGAATCGAGTAATGCATAGATTCCCTCCTGTAACTCCTGAATCTGCCGCTGGAAGCTCTCCCGATCTCTACATGGCATACTGCCACGACCCCGCGTACAAAGAGCTCCACTCTAGCTTCCACGATCACATGGTGAAGACTGCGAGAAACATAGCTTTAACTCGTCAAGGGACCCCGGAAACGTTCCCTAGCACGTTGGAGAAGAGTCCAGAGCAGCCACCTGCGAGCCGGGCAAGTGGACGGGACTTTCCTCACAGTCCCTCGGGCGGCCGAAGCCGGTTGGTCAACTTCCACATGACCGAAGAGCGCTACGTCGAGCTTTGGCAGAATTACCTCGACGAAATTGCGCCCTGGCTGGACATGTTCGATAACGCAAATCACTGGCGCACAACGGTAGCTCACATGGCACAACGTGAAGACTGTCTTCAATACTCACTTCTTGCTCTCTCCGCACGCCAGCAGGAGCGGAAGAACCCTGGGAAGCCACACACCGAAAGCTTGAATCTGTACCAGGAGGCGATCAGACTCATAGTGGTGAAACTCCCTACGCTTCGCACCGAGATTATCGCGGCATGTGTATTGCTCTGCGTACTGGAGATGATGTGTTCGTCGCCGCGCGCATGGGGAAAACACTTGGACGGTTGTGCCATGCTACTTGAGGCTGCAGGCGTCAATGGCGTCGTGGGCGGAGTAAGGGAAGCTCTTTTCTGGACCTTTGCTCGGATGGATGTTTACAAGGCCCTCATTGGAGACACCATCACGACTCTCCCGACGAATCGTTGGTTTATCTCGGCTGACTCCATGTCAGCCGCTGTTCGCCTATTCAAAGGCAAATCGGGAAGCGACAGTTACGCCAACTATGCTGTGTTCCTCTGCGCCGGCGTGGTGAACATCTTGTCCAACAACGGATCGCCCTGGGCCGTGTCTGACCGCAACAGCTATGCGACCTTTGTCTCTCGCTGGAAAGCAATGTATGACCTCCTTGAGGGCTGGTATAACGACAGACCAGAAGAGATGAGGCCGTTGATGTACGTCCCGTCCTCGAAGGGAGAGACGAATTCGCCCTTCAGCACGATTTTGTACAGCATACCGCCCGGTATAAGTAGCAATCAAATGTATCACGCCTCAATGATTCTACTTCTGCAAGATAAACCCAAGGAAATCGCCATCCCCAAATCGCGCAAGTCCATGTTGTGGCACGCCCGGCAGATATGCGGAATCTCTCTGTCGAACAGCGATCATGGAGCGTTGATCAACGCGCTGCAGCCCATCTGGATAGCGGGGAGGTTAATGTCCCATCATTCCGAGCACAAGGCCATCTTGGATACCTTGAAGTATATTGAAGAGACAACGGGCTGGGCGACTTCATGGCGGGCAAAGGATCTTAAAGAATTCTGGGGAGTTTGTGACGAGGAGCTTTGAGTTAATACGCGAATTTCTGTCGCCATTTACGAGGCGCTTGTGCTTTTACATGGGGCAAACTGATCTAATTCGGTCTCGTTTCTGTTGCTTCAGGAAGTCCCTGAACACCAGCGACGTTGTTCCATTCTTTTTTCTTTTGCTTGGAGCTGATGATGGTTTATATTAATGGTTGAGTACATCAAATTCTGACCTATGTACCGCTAAATTGCAATTCCTCTCAAGGATAACTGTACCCTTCAGTTTCCTGTCGGTGATAAAACGCACTCCAGGTCGGCTATGGTCAATGCTTACGAGGCATGGATACTTTTTTTTCAAACGAGCAGTCAGCATGAGGCTCCCTAGGATATTGACAAGAGGTGGTCCTTACCTGATCTGAATTGTCTTGGTTTGGATATACTCATTGAGACCTTCCAATCCGCCCTCTCTGCCATAGCCCGACTGCTTTACGCCGCCAAAAGGCGTGTCAGGAGCAGGGAAATACCAGTCATTAATCGCAACGGTCCCGGCCTCAATCTCCCTGCTTACGCGGAGCGCTCGGTTGATATTGTTGGTGTAGACGCAGGCTTTTTAAGCGTTTTGTTAGAAAGACAGAGAGACAACAGCCCCTGATTTAGAGTGTGCCCAAAGGATGAGAACTTACCCGACAATCCAAAGACGGTATCATTAGCCAGCTTGATGGCATCCTCTTCCGTCTTGAAGGTCTGCACGGTGACGACAGGTCCGAAAACTTCCTCTCTCACAATCCTCGAATCTCTTGGGGTGTTCTTGAAGATTGTAGGTTCAACGAATAGGCCGACGTTGCCCCGTTGCACGCCTCCGGTCACGAGTTCTCCGTCTCTCTTTCCGACCTCGAAGAACTCCATGACGCGATCGAATTGGGCTTTATCCGCGAGGGGGCCGACTTGGGTGTTCTTGTCCGTAGGGTCACCGATAGCGCCGCTCTTGCTGACGGTCTCGAAGGACGTTTTTAGAAGGTCGATGAAGTTGTCGGCGATGCTTTCCTGGACGAAAACGCGTGATGCCATCTAATTATCACCGCGTTCGATTAGACTTTATAGTGAACGGTACTGAAGGAATGAAAGGACAACGCACTGCGCAAATTTGACCGGTATTCGCGAGGATACCATCCCGAGATCTGACTTTGAATTAGATGTGTATTTCCCATCGGTCATTATTAGCGGTTCCAGACTTACCTTGCAACGGCAAGTTCAAGGTCGGCGTCTTCGAAGATGACAGATGGAGATTTGCCGCCTAGCTCGAGAGATACACGCTTCAAATTGCTCTTCGCGGCGTATTCTTGGATCTTGCGTCCGGTCGCCGTACTTCCTGTGAAACCGATCTGACGGATCTCCATGTGCGAGGCCAGTAGCTGACCGGTTTTCCCACCACCATTGACGATGTTGATAGTGCCAGGAGGAAAGCATTCCTTGATGAGCGGCCCGAGAGCAAGAGACCCAAGCGGGGCTTTTTCGGATGGCTTGAAGATGAAGGTATTTCCGGCAGCCAGCGCGGGCTAATTAAACACGTCGCGAGATAGTATTAGCCAAAAGAACCAACCTCGTGTCGACAAAATGCTCTGTAATATCTAAGGCCAGGACACTCACAGCTGCTTTCCAAGCGAAAAGAATGGCAGAAACATTCCAAGCGCCGATGCCAGCACAAACGCCAATCGGCTCTTTCTGAATGATCTTGTATCTGCCAGTCGAAGTCGGGTACGCGGCCTCGCCGAGGATCTTGTCGGCCAAGCCAGCGTAGTACGCGAACAGGTCGGCGCCCTGCTTGTAACCGCCACTTTGCATCGCGACGGCAGATCCCATGGCCCGGGTCTCTAAAAGTCCCAACTCGTCTGACTTTTCGCGGATCAAGTCGGCGAACTTGAGCATGGCTTTCGCTCGATCAGTCGGGTCCATCCTTCCCCAGGAACCCTTGAATGCTTTCTGTGCGGCGTCTACGGCGGCATCGACATCTGCCTCGCCTGCTGAGTGAATCTTGTCGGATACGAGAGTGCCATCTGCAGGATTATACACTGACAGGAACTCGCGGGACTTTGCGTCTACGAACTAAAGGAGCACGAGGTTTGCGTTAACGAACTGCTAGCGAGCAGCAACGAAAAATACCTACCTCATTATTGATGAACAATTGTGTCTCGAAGGTGGCCATTGTTATGGTGATGGTTCTTAATCACAATCTTCTAAAAATGGAAGTCGCTTGAAGTGTATATGATATCAAACAGTGGAGAGTCCTCTCAAGAACGTCCTGATCGCACGTAAACAAGCACAGGATTTGACAACTTCCCCCAGCACATTCCCTTCTACTATATCTTTTCAGTGTCTCCTCTTTTCTCCCCCCTTACCCCATGCCTGGGTCCCGAGCTAGAACTTCGTGGAGCTTCGGACTTTCCGAGAGCGCCCGCAGAAACCCACCTTCCCCGCACGATCCGGGGTTTAGTGTCTCTAGTCTCACGGGAGATGGAAGGCGCTACAAATCTCTGTTTACAGGAATTCTAAATTCCCGTTTCTGGCTAGTTTACCGCCGGCCAGAGAACAACCCTGCCTCAAAAACCACACCGTGCCATGCTGCGAGGCCATCGGGCCGAGGTCTCCATCCCCCGTATTAACTACAATTGTAATTAGTTCGGGACAGATCCAAGGCCCACTTACATCTCTTAGTCGCACCCAAACGATGCTTAGCCCGGGGACGAGACCGGAGGTAGCTTCATTGACAGTCTCGCTTGCCTTTTGAGGTTTGAGCACTCTCGGCAACTAACCCCGCCAAAGGCTCCAGAGTTTGTCGACTGTGGTTTGGTGGATCACCCACCCCTTGCCCTACCCCCGGGACAACCCCCGGACAACTCCAGAATCCTTTGTCTAGATCCGGTAAGATGTAAAGATGGATTGAATCGATGAGATAGATTTATACGGCATGATCTCTGCTGTCCCTTTTTCAGCTCGACAGCGGCTCACTTCATTTACGAACCTGTAGAGGGCACATTTCTCAAACGCATAGCCAAAACGACAATTCACGTCTAGCAGCCATGGCCATCAATCTTCGTGGCCCGGCGTTGTACCGGCTGATGAAAATCGTCAGCGGCCTGTCATTCTGCATGTATGGCTACGACGCCGGTGTGCTGGGTGGCATGCTCCTCCACAAGCCTTTTCAAGATGCCATGGGTAATCCGACCGGTGTCTGGATCTATCCCATGATTGTCGCATCGTAAGTCTTCGCGGACACACCCATTGACAGACAGACAGCTTCCGGCCTAGTCTTAGACGAACATTCCACTGATAACCTAGCACAGGTACGATCTCGCGGCGTTTGTCACGTCCATCATGATTGCCACCTTCACGATGAAGATCGGGCGCCGAGGCACCATCATCATGGGCAACGTTGTGGCTGTCTTTGGAGCTATCTTGCAGGCAAGTTCCTACAGCGTCCAGCAGATGATTGTGGGAAGACTCTTGACCGGTTTCGCCATTGGATCCATCTCCAGCTCTGTGCCGACCTATCTGAATGAATGTGGCAGCAAGATCCACGACCGTGGTCCTGCTAATGCAATCAATGCCATGTTCTTGATGGGAGGCGTGCCTCTTGCGTACTGTACGTTCCAAAAGCCTTCTCGGACGGCTTCCCTCGCCTCTGCCCCATTTAACAACGCTTCTAACGTGAAGTCAAGGGATCGACTACGGCTTCGTTCACTGGGGACACCAGGCCAGTTGGCGCCTTCCTGTCATTCTGCAGTGCTGCTTCGCGATCCCTGCAGGCTTGACCATGTTCTTCCTCCCCGATACGCCTCGATGGTACTACGCCCGAAATAGGATAGAAGAAGGTGATGCTGCACTCGCCCAGCTCTACGACGAGGACATTGATTCCCCAGCAGTTCAAGAAACGAAGAGGAACATCATGGCCGCTATCGAAATTGAGCTGGAAGCCAACTCGAGCATCTCGTGGCATCAATTCCTGACCCTTGGCATCGTGGATAGTACAAAGCTAAAAACCATCCGGCGTCTTGTTATCTGCTTCTGGCTTCCTATGGTGAGTAATTAGTGGTTACCTTTTAACCCTCTACTCCTGGAAGACATTTTCTCTGACAGTAGAGCAGCTCGGAGAATGGCAGGGAATCAGTTTGCTTGCCTACTTTGCACCGGTAATTCTGAGCGGCATCGGAACGTCGCCAGGCACTGTTGCTGTTATCTCAGGCGTCCTCAGCACTTGCATGTTCCTGGGCACAATCCCGCTCTACTGGTGCGTATAACGAGGTTGACAGCGTCCACTACTCTGTTTGAATGAGCTTACTGACCCCTCTGCACAGGACCATTGAGAAATTCGGCCGTAGGTCGACCATGCTGTATAGCGCCATGGTCTCGTCGCTGCTCTACATCGTCTTCATTGTCCTAGTGGCAGTAGGCGGCCGAGGAGCGCAATGGGCGTCGGTCGTGATGCTGTTTCTCATCGTACCTGTCCTTTCCTACGGTTGGCAGGCGAACAAGTTCCTTTACAGTAGCGAAATCTCACCACTTGAGTATCGACATATTGGTGGCGCGTTCTTCTCCAGCGGCGAATGGTTGATGGTATTCATCACTGTTTTCGCCTCGCCGATTGGCTTGGATACGTGTGGTTGGCCGTTCTGGTTCTTCATCCTGGCAGGCAACATCTTGTCCGTCATCTTTGTCTGGTTGCTTTGTCCAGAGACGGCTGGCAAAACGCTCGAACAAGGTAGGTCGAGGTTTTCTCCTAGTGTGACAGAGGTTCAGAAAGTTAACGGAAAACAGTGGACTATTTGTTCATTGGCAAAGGCTTCGCAGGATTGCGAAGGGATGGCGACCACGATATTGGCCAACCTGAGAAGAAGCTGGAGCATACGCACGTTGAGGACCGAGAGGAATCCGGTGAATGAACTCCTAGGAAAGAACATAATCCGGAAGGTGAAGGACGCTATAGTACACCGAAGCGCGTTTTTTTTTTTTTTGATTGGCGTATGTTCGTTGGATTTAATGTAGTGGATGTAGTATATATATATCATTTCAACTCGTCGAAACAAATGAAAATATGTCCCGCGCCTCACCTCAATATCTCAAAAGGAGTGTGACATGGGATCCTCAGCCTCTTAGAGACTTGGTGGCGCGGTCGCACTTAAGTTAGAAGACCCCCTTTCGGCTCACCCCCACTTTTGGCTAGTCACGACATGACCGCGACCAGGTCACGAGGAAGCGGTGCGGCACGGTAGAAAACAAAGGTAATCACGTGCAAAGATTATTAAGGAAGTCGGACAGAACCAAGTTTGACTGGTCGGTCGAAGAAGAGTTCGATGTCACGACCTGGCCACGAACATGACCACAGGAGGCGGTGTAACCACATTATCAAACATTTTTGATCTAGACGCCATCGCCCCATCCATGTTAGCTATGGAAACAACCCAGAAATCTCCTCGTTCCCTATCACCTGCGCATTCCTAACCAGATCCACCAAAACAGCATGCTTCGGGCACGAGAAACCAAAGCCCTCACCTCTATTCACTATGAACCCATTAATGTAATCAATCTCCGTCCTCCTCCCCGCCCTAATATCCTGCAGCATAGAGCTCGTATTCTTTCCCGTCTTCTCAGTCACCATGTGCACATACGCAAGCAACTTTTCGTCCGAGAAATCAGCCCCGCCCTCAGTCTGTTCCGCCGGTAACAAAGCTCGTATCACGGGGCCCATTTCAGTGACTAGGCGATTCACGAGGTCCTGTCTTATCCCGCTGTCGAGTAATTCTCCGTTCTTGCAGTTGAGGACAGCCGTGAGGGGGTTGATTATGGCGTTCGCTGCTAATTTGAGAAGCTGGGCTTTCCGAACCTCGGCTGCGGACACGGCGGATGCTTGGAGGTAAGTCGTGCTAGCTAGCTTCTCAATCATGAAGTTGCTTTTCGAGTCGGTTGAGTCTTCTCCGGGGCCGCTTGATACAGGCCCGAGTGTAAGAGGCCCTTTTCCAGCGTGTACGATGGAAAACGGCTTCGTGTTGTAGACACCAGCGACACATATGCCAGCCCAATACTGCGGACGCGAGTTTCCCTCGGGAAAGAGCTTTGATGTCACTTCATGAGTCGTCCCTATTTCTGTAATCAGCGCACACAGTCCATCAACAGTCTCTCGCTCCGCATATTGAACTCATACCCATGCCGTTTTGAAGGAAGAGAATGGTAGAATCACGACCCAGCCTCTCTTTGACTTGATCAAGTGCACTAGTCGTCATAAACGTTTTGCAAGCCACAATCAAGTTCTTTATCGGCGCCGCTTCCCCGGCTCCCCCGAGAAGCTCGGTATCGATCCCCCCGCTCCTCTGTGCCTCCCCGTCTGACACAAGCTCGATTTCCTGGCCTGCCTCATCCCATTCTGAAACCAGATTTGGCCGGTGGAAGAGGAGCGTCACTGGAGTCTGGGGGTCGTGTTTAACGAGAGAGTAGGCGATCAGCTTGCCGAGGTTCCCCACGCCAAGGATATGGATCCGGTCTGAAGCCCTGGTGGTTGTCGTGCCGAGTCCCCGGGGCGGAGAACTCATGGCGAGGTGTTTTAAGAGCCTAGGAAACCTCCTTGGCAGTGCTAGCCCTAGCATTGGTTATGGATCTGGTGGCAGGAGCCTGTTTGATGTGCCGACATTGTTGAAAGTGTCCTTTGTTAACCCAACTGGAAGAGGAAGGTGAAGGTGTTGCCCCGTTACGTAATATGCAATCCTGATGTTGCCTTAACATAACGATTTGGATTTAAACGTTTGAAACGTACCGAGTTACCGAGGTATGCAATTCTGATGTTAGTCAGACTTCACCTGAAAGGACAAAAGACAGGCCGCTTCTCCATCATCACCCAACTTCATGGACTTGTCGATGGGTTCCAATATGGAAGCCGTTGTCGGTTGTGTAGACAACTTCAATGGGCTCTGTTAGCTATCACAGTTTTCCTCGAGTCCCGGCATATTCTTAACTTACCGTAAGTGTTGCCAAAAATACCTCTCTCCTGAAGCAGGGAGACAACGTCCTGAACAATCTCGTCGACTCCCCTAAGTGCTTGCAGCCGGGACCGATACGACCAGCCAACAGAATCAACTACAGATTGATTTAATTAATAGTGGCAATTTCTTTACCCATGAAACTTTCTGACTTTGGACAGCCTCATCGGGGTTAAAGTTGGGGTTACGGGGCGCTTTAGCATCGTTGAACAACCACATGTGGCGAGACAGCGGGACGGGAGGCCCATCAATTTAGGTATGTGGAGCCGAGGGGGCTATTTGAACGAAGAATGGCTTGGAAAGAGATATGAGATACTCCAGTCTCGCAAGTCTGCGTAAAATCATTCATTTTTGTTTCAAATCATCGAACTGAGACGCCTAATCACTCACGCTTTCACCCTAAGCGCATCGGTTTGGTGGAAGCCTTCGTAGAAGATTGGACGTTCTCCATTGATTGAGGTAACGACATTGTTGTATTCGTAGAGGTATAGGTTCAGCTGCAAAATCTTGTTAGACCTTGAAAGACAGTATTGATCAATTCAGGACCTACTCGGAAATCAGTGTAGTCCCATCCCTTTGGCTTTGGCGAATACGTTGCCAGGCTGTATCCGTTCATGAACTTTCCTAGATCTACCCCAACTTAGCACGAAATAGCCTCCCCTGTTGATTGTTGTTCATAGCTGTCTTACATTCTGTTTTGCAACCGGCGGCCTTGAGCCAGTGTGGCAAATACTCACTATCCAATCCACTGAATGTGAACTTGTCATAGGAGCCACTAAACCAGCCAAGTTAGCCCATTGCTATATGTCTACGAGACGTTACATGATTTACCCATGAGCATAGACATGTGTCAAGTTCGTGTTGTGAGAAGCTTGACCACGCATGTACGACGTCCGGCTAGGACAGCACTACGCGGTAGTGACAAAATGATTCTGCAGAGTGATTCCCTCCGCCATAAGCTTTTGCACGTTCTCCTAGGTATCTAGTGAACGCAGCCGAGAGTCCTAGTTGTCGGACATGATCACGACTATATTGGGCGGTTTCTGCACGCCATAGAATTGCCGAAGAGGCAAGCAGCTATTACAAGCACTGCCGAGAATGCTTTAGACATAGCCATGTCTGTCGATGAGGTATTCCAGCAAGGAGAAACTTTGGATGGATCTTAGGCTAGGCAGATGGATTGGCGAAGCTCCATCCCTGTTATATTACAGGAGCAGTCAATGGAAAACTTTGTATAAACAGCTCTAAAGAGCTTTCCCCATGGTAAAGGATCGTCATCCCAGCTTCCGTCAATGTTACCATTCCTAACTTGAGCCTTCATCAACCTGTATTGAGAAAGCTACTCTTGGAAATTCCTCCCCGTTTGGGGTTACGGCTGGTACGTCGGCGCCGGTGAACGCCATTTTGATTCCATCTGTCGTCGTCGCAACGGCTTTCGGGACCTTGGAGGATAGGGGATTCAGCGAGTCCTGAATCAGACCCCGCACCGGTTCTAGGGGTAGTAAGCGCACAGAGCCAGACAGAGAGACCCCAGCGCCAACCCAAACGCCAAGCTGATCCTTCAAACCCAAATCAGGCCAATACGATCCTTCGCCCTCCAGCCCCTTGCTATTGCGAAACGCGAACGCGACTCTCTGTTAAATCTGATGGTCAGAATTGGGTTACATATGTAATCACCCAAACCGCATTGACTGATCCGATCTGTCCTCTCAGACATCGACAATCCAACCCTCAAACAAAACTCTGTGACTCTGTGCTATTCATCCCATCATGACTGGAATGCCTGATGACCAGCTGCTCACCTTGCCAGACGGATGTCGTCTTTCATATGCCGTCTTTGGTTCGCCGGGCTCTCGCCTATCTCCCGTATTCTACTTTCATGGATTCCCCGGCACACACTGCGAAGCATTCACACTCCATGACGCGGCTTCCCGAAAAGGTATCCAAATCATTTCTATAACGCGCCCAGGTTACGGAGGATCAACATACCAGGACGGCCGAACGATACTATCCTTCGTCGATGATGTGCTCGCGATTGCCGACCACCTTGATGCCCATCGGTTTGCCGTGGCTGGTATGTCTGGGGGAAGCCCATATGTTCTCGCTTGCCTACGCTCTATTCCACGAGAGCGGCTGCTTGGAGCTGCTATCATCTCAGGCATGTACCCAACAAAGTTGGGTACAGAGGGGATGATGCTCGTGAATCGTGTGCTACTAGCCGTTGCTCCCTGGGCCACAGGCTTCGTGTCCATCGTATTCGACGCAGCAGTGGGACGGATGACTCGAGGTAACCCCGAAGACTATAAACGGGCCATGGTAGACTCCTTCAAAAGTCGCCCAGCAGAAGATCTCAAGGCACTTGAGGCGAATGACGGCAGAATGTTAGAGGTCCTAATGAAAAGCACGCGGGATGCCCTCCAGGATGGGGGCAAAGGTTCGGCTTGGGAGGCACGGCTTCTCGGAAGTGACTGGGGATTCGAGCTTGAGGACTTGAAGGTTGATCAAGGCAAAGTAGTACTATGGCATGGCGGGAAAGATATCAACTGTCCTCTGGCTATGGCGAGGAAGGCGGCAACCATGATTGCTGGCGCTGAATTGCGTGTTTATGAAGAAGAAGCCCATGCTAGCCTTCTTGTTAACCGGATGGACGAAATCATGGATACCCTCGAATCGTTTTTAGGGGGGGCCTGATTCTTTCCTCTCTCTTTTTCAGACTTGCTGGAGGAACCAGGTTAATCTCGGCGTACACCGTGTCTCGCCATCGAGGTACAAGAGACGTGGTAAATATGAATGTGATAGCTCTCTTACCCAATAATGCACTAGCAGACTTCCTCCCGTGTGGTGTAGAGACTGTAGCAGGCATCAATTGATGTATTATCTTCTCGTTTGCAGAAGCAATCCTCAGCAGCGCTGTGAAAGCTCGAATCTCGGCAGTACCCGCGGTGCCTAAATGTCTACCTAAAGCTCTAATCCGTCCAGTGATTTACTCAAATGATGAGAAGCTGCCAGTGTAAGAGCCTCTATCAAATCCAACCTTGGCCAATTTTAAAGACGAATGTCCTCTCCTTTGTATCCGGAAAACTGAATTCTGTTGTTATATTTGCTTATTTCTCACACCTTCCTCTCCGCCCTTGTCCCCGCCACCCCGAAAATCATGGCTGTTTTCCCAGCCGGCCCCATTCAGGAACAGGACGTCTCCTTCTACAATTCATGCCCGTTAAACGAGAGCTGGGCAGGGTTCAGTCATGGCTCGTCTTTCCAATCCGGGTAGTCATGTGTATCTGCGGAGGGCCCCTGGGAATTTCCATTCACCCATCTCTTCGTTTTCTAGGGCTAGAGCTTTGTCAAGAGTTATAAAACCATCTAACACAACGCCTCCTTCAAGGGTTCGTATACATAGATGTTCCAACTCAGCCTGCATTCTGGCATCCGGCCCCATTTCAGACTCGTCATCAATGTAGACACCATGAATTGGCCTGGGACAAGCCTGCCACGCTTAAGGAAGTAAGTAACTTGGGCGTAGTGGCCTCCAATCCAGGATTGTCTGCATCGCCATTGGCATACTGTTCATGCAGTGTATTCGGGAAGTCCTGCTCCTCTGGCAAATAACCCTCACTGAGACTGAGATCTAAACTGAGGGATCCAGTAGATGGCTCTTAAACACACGTCTTTCCTTCTTCGCCTGTAAAAATTCTCATTGTTAACATAACGATTTGAATTTAAAAGTTTGACATGTACCGAGTTACCGAGGTATGCAATTCTGGTGCTAGTCAGATTTCACCTGAAAGGACAAAAGACGGGCCGCTTCTCCATCATCACTCAACCTCATGGACTTGCCTTTACCTTAGAGAGCGGATACGGAAACTAACCTAGCACATACGACCATAGCTCGCAGAATATTGAGGGTCCCGTCCGCTCCCCTATACACAAGCTGCGAACAAGCGAGGATGAGGCGGACTGGGAGGGCGATACTATATCGTCTGTGGTATACGTTGCGCGGTTACCGTACCTTCAAGACAGCGAAATCGGAATTCGCATTGCAGCTTGTAGCTACATTACTCATTGGATTCCATCGACCTTAACAGTTGACCCGAGTAATACCGATATCATCGAGAATGTGACTGATTTGAGGGTCTTCGCATCCGGGGCCGACTGGACGAGCAATGCCAAACATCCTACGGTTGGACCTATGATTCAGATTGACAAATCTTGGTTGCAGTACGTGAATCTAAGTGATGGCAAGAAAAATTTCACCAGAGGCGAGGGCGAGGGCGAGGGCGTCGATGAAACAGACGCAGCGCGGAAGGACCTCATGGACGTCGGGACACTCATGATGGCTCTTCTAATGAGCTACAGCAACGAGACAGGAGAACGGACGATCTTCGGTCCAGGGAGCGGCGTGCCATACGGTGATTACGAGATGAAACGTGCCCTAGAGAAGTTCACGGGCGCGATCCTCGCCAACGGAATCTCACGCGTTGGAGCTAATATAAAACCGGCGCTATTTAGACGAGATGATAAAACGAATACGACGTTTATGACGAATCTGCAAACACATGGCCCAGCTGCAAAGGAATATGAGATTTTCGAGAACGGTACTCTTGTCGGATCAAACGGCTTTAGAACGGACCTTAACAGTTCACTAAGTGAGTACCTCGCAGATGTGAGGGAGAGGTACGTGGCGTGGGATTTCGAAGCCGAGAGATACGGGTGCGGATTCGGCCAGGCTGGAGGTCCGCGGAACTTTTCTATCGGAGTCATCTTGGCCTATGTTCTTGTCTTGCTTGCGTATTGCGTTTCTGTCGTTTTTGGGCGAGTCACTACTATCGTGACCTGGGACGACTTGCAGGACCTGCTGGTGCTGGCGTGGACATCGCGTTGTCCTGCTGAACTCGCCGGCCAAGGCGTGCAGGTCTCGGACAAGAGCTTGTGGGGGAGACAGGTTTCGGTACGAACGATGCCTTCTGGAAATGTGACATTGGCGTTTGAAGGCAAAGAGGAGGGACTGTCAAAACTGAAGAAGGGGGAGGACTATGGGTAGAGGGGCGGATGTGGTCACTACAAAAGATGTAGGTGAGGGTGGATTGCAATTGTTATGAATAGAAACGGCTTTCAAAGGGGATTCCTTTCTCACATGTGTCTGCCAAACGCCAATTTTTCGGTTAAACGCCATCGAAGAAATCTAAGTTGAAGATGGAGACATGAGGATATCACGTCCGGGGTTCGGAACTCTAAAGTTTTCAAATACTGAGCCTGGCTCTACTTGGATATTTGGCAATATCAAACAATATGGAATTCCCGATGGTACTTCCGCCCACCGGTCCCGGAATAAGTACCCCCAGGATACTTCACAGCCTCACAGCTCTCATTCTCTTCCCCTCCAACGCTCCCCAAGTCATCCAAGACCGGCTTCTTTCGCATGGAATGCGACCCGATGGTAAGAACATGCAGCTGCCGCGCCGTACCGCGGTGGGCAGCGGCGGAAGGGGGAGGTCTTCGGCCCTTCGGGTAGAAGGGCGAGCTACCGCCAAGGGCTGTGACACCGAAAATCTTGACAATAAGGGGGTGGAGCGTTGGGATGCAGGCGCCAATGAGCACGCAGTTCGCTTCGATGCTGGATGGTTGAGAGTGTGGTGTTAGTCTGCAGGCAGTGGCATGAAGTTGTCAATGTTGGATATGACTTACTTTGTCCAGAGCATTACGTCGTCGAGAGCAACTGTATAAAACGCCAGTGTCAGCTCAGACTCGAGACTCGGGAGTAGTCTAAGCAAAGCCATACATGGGAACTCCTTCTGCCCTCGGAGATGGGTCAAGGTCGTGCACTTGTAAATCGCGACGGCACCTGCACTACCTCGTTTTAGCCCAATATGTCTCGGTTTGAGTAAGAAATCGCATCATTCCCATACCAGTAGCCGAATCCTAGAGAAAATGATAAGGCAAGCTTCTTCTTCCAGTTCATGGTAAGCCTTGCCAACACGATGGTCGGGTAGAGGGCAAGATAAAAGTCAAAGAGCAAAGAAAGAACTAGGAAGCCGGTCAATATGATTTGACACCCTGTTCTTCAATGAGGAAGGCAGGCACCACTTACCCCCAATAACCAGCCCGTACGTGACGAGAATCCTTCCATCCCAGCACTTCCCCTCCGCTGCTAACCATTGTGTCTGTACCGGCGAGCATTGGACAAAGTTAAGAATCAACATGACGACAACACCGAGGCCATAAGCGACTGACAGAACGCACATGATGGTTCGGTGAAAGGGCCCCGGTTGGAGGACCTTGACAAGGAGTACGACGACCGCAAATTTTGGTACGGTAAACGAGAGGACGCCGGGAACGAAGGCTATGATGGTAAAGTAGAGGACGCGGCCGTATTGCGCTTCAGTTAGAGATCTTACATGCTTGTCACCGCCGAGAGTAAGGGCGACGGAGACGAATGCGAGATAGAGTAAACCGATGGTCTGTGACTCGCTTTCTTAGACTCCGTGCAAAGGTTCTCATCATGGTGCAATGTAGGATCTGGATCTAACACTCAAGCACTCAATCTAACCTACAATCGAGACCAGGCAAAGATAATCGTCGACGCCATATCTCCTTATAGATATAGCCCTGCTGTAGATCCTGGCGGCAACGAAAAGAAGAGCGAGTCCTGTCGAAGTGGCGGCGATTGTTAGAAAGACGCCTGCCTCGTTTCTGATTTCGTCTTCGACTACAGCCTCGGACTCCATGATGACTACAGAATGAACGAGAGGTGTGTTCAATGAATGCTGGTCATGAAGGATCGATGATTCGGTAATGCTATATGTTTAGCTGAGCATCAGGGATCGTTGAAGTGGAATGCAAAGAGGGACTGCGTTCATTCGGGGCTCGAGAGAATGACAGAGCTTCTGCTCCGCATTGTTACTGGCCCATTGGGCTAGTATGATGAGATGAAAGTTCAACGAGTGAGCGCCGTAGAGACCCAGGGGCTTTGGAAGTTGAAAGAGAGAGGCAGGAAGCTGCTGAGGGAGGAGTCGAGGAGTAAAGTCGTTTACGTTTGGGCGGCTTAGAAGCGAGGGATGCACCCGTTGATTTATTCATGTCCATCACAGGCTTTAATGTCATCACATTGATCTCCTCTGCCTAGAGAAATCCACGGGGTGGGACTATCGCCTCGTCTCCTAGCCAATCCTTCATTCTCGGTATGCATGGGGATTTGGAAATACCATCCGCCTGAGCGCCGGGCCGAGCGTGGATTCTGCAGGTTTCAGTAATACCACCCCTCGTCCCGGGGACGAAGCTTTGACGTCTACATAGGCGTTGATGCAAGTGAGAACGGACTACTGCAATTATCAGGAACTTGTTGGAGAAGAGCAAAGCATAGGTGGACGGTGGGATTCCCTGACTCGTCACCTCATGGTGTTCTTGGACGTCGTTGCGGACTGGAGCTCGGCTTTTCTCTTCTCCAGTACTGTGGGAAGGTGACGATCCCGCCGTCTCTGCTTTCAAAGCGACCGCTTGCTTCGACGTCTGCAGCTGTCTCTCCGTCGGGCGCGCTGCTTGGTAGGCCGATAAGTAAGTTAGCTCTTGTGAAGAAGAAAACTATTCCCCATGACTGCAGGAGAACTCAAGCTCTATTGCTTGGGGAAGATTGATGCCATCAAGGGTTTGATTCTATTTTGGGCGTGCTTGCGACATCGCTTCGATACCTCAACCCGTACATAGCCACATCACACAGCACGGGAAGTCGCCGACTCGCCGATGGCCAGCAACTCGGACTCGGAGGCGTGCTCAGGTCTTACGTATTCCGAGCCCCTCCAATGCCGGCGCAGGGTAGTAAGCACCAGGCGATTACATCAGATACTGCATTAGTCCTGCAAGGCGCTGAGTGATGGTCTCCTCGCTGGTGATATTTGACCACATCTCCCACGCCCTTGCCAATAAGAGCCACTTTATTCTAGCGCAGTTACAGGCCGGGTTCTGTCTCCCGGTGCAATTACCGGCATCCTATTTTTGATGCGCGCGGCCAGACAATGACGAGAAAAGCCATCTTACCTTGCCCTCACACCCTCTCCGGCCCGCCCTGAATAATGGCGTCGGGAGGCCGAGCGCCGGTGGTCACACCGAGAGGGGAATCTAGACCTCTACTTCGTATATTTTCTTCCCCTGCAGGTGCCCTTCAGCATGATGCATATCCGCAGCCGGCACTTCGTCGTGTCTGCCCGGAGCTCTAGGTCCGACGCCATTAGGTCCGTTCACCCAGACCGTCGGGTTCGATTTGTCTCGGTCTCCGCTCGTCCGACTCTGAGGCAGACAGACAGGCAGTTCCCACACTGAGAACGAAAGAGAGAGAGAGAGAGAGAGAGAAAGAGAAGAGAAAAAAACGTGTCGGTGCGATCCGTAATTGTCTTCTTTTATTTCAAGATACAGGAGGCGACCCCAATGACCTGGATGCCCAAGAGGCAATGCGTCTGTGGCTCCCCATAAGCAAGAGGGTGAGGCGACGGGAAACCGTTCAGATCGAACCGGCCAGGTCCTTGGTAGAAGCGGACCAAAAAGGCTTGCGCACAATTGGGAATTATCTTTATTTCATTTTTTTTTCTCTGCTCTCTTTGGGGCGTTCGGTCCGGTGAGGGCTTTGAGATTCTGCCTTGGGAATTTTACACCTCTCGGGGGATGTCCTGCGATTTCTAGGTGTTTCATGTCGGGCGATCCTTGGCCTTCAACAACATGCCACTTCACCACTTCATGAAGCTCTTCTCTTCTCTTCTCAAAACCATCATCAATTAGAAGTTATATTAATGGAAAGGGCCCGTTGGCCCCTACCCAACTCGACGGATATATCCCCATCGACATCGAAAATCTCTGAAATGAGAGGACTCAACTCCCAGATCATGCAAACTCGCAGAAAAGACAGGGATATGCCAAAGTAAAAGAGCCCCAGAGTCTCCCTCAGAGTCTCCATCAAGTCTTGTGACAGCAACTTACACAGACAAGACCATAAAATGCAAACGGTATCTCCTCCAAACATATATATACACACAATCTTCCTCACCCCAAAAAAAATCTCTCCCCAAAATACAAAGGAAATGGAACACAGTCCCCACACCATCAACTACCTATACGGCTCAGCGGGCATCTCATAAACATTCGATACCGGCCCACTCGTATACCCCATAACCGGCCTCCCATCCGCCTCCGCAGCCGTCGGAAACCTCGGCAACGCATCCTCCCCGCTCAACTCAGCGCCATACGGCCTCCTCCCCTCGACGCCCAACTCCGCGGCGCCATACGCGGGCTCCGGCGTGACTGAAGGCGGCGACACGTAACCACCACTGCTTCCGACGGGCGACTTGCGCGGATGATCGGGCGTACGACTATCCCTGCTGGCGAGGGCAGCAGCGGCTCCAGCGCTGCCGACACCGGGGTTAGGACCCACCGGGATCTCACTCATACCGGCGCCCAGACCGTCATCGACCACGTGGGGCTTGAGCTGGTGCTGCTTGTACAGGTAGGCGGCGATGCCGCCGATGATGAGGAGGCCGCCTACGCCGGCGCCTACACCGATGCCGGCTTTCGCACCGGTGGAAAGACCGCCGGAGTCGGATGAGGTGTTGGTGCCGCTGCCGCTGCCGCTTGAAGACCCGCCGTCGTTACCGTTGTTGTCGCCGCCGATGTTGGAGCCGTCGGGGACAGTGCCGACGGTTTGGGCTGGGCCGGTGGTGACGGTTGTGGCTTTGATGATGATGGTGGACGTGATGGTGATGGTGGTCTTGGCGTTCGCGTAGCTCGTCGAGGTGATGACCGAGGTGGAGTGCGACTCCGACGTGGTCGTGGAAAGAACGGTACTAGTCACGGTATTGAAAACAGTCGTGACACCATCAGCGGCGATGGTGACGGTCACGAAAATCGTTTCCCTCTTCACCAAATGCACAAGCCCCGCCCTCCTCAACAACTCCAACCCATCTCCGCCCCTGACAGGCGCCGTAATCTGCGCCTCGGCTGCATCGCCCGTCTTCGAAGGTACATGAAGAGCCGGCGTAGCCTCGGCAGGAGCAGCGGCGAGGTTAATGTGGCGCTTCGCGGCCAGCGTGGAGGTGACGTAGACGGTGCTCGTGGCGGTCTCGACGTCGGACTTGGTGACTACCTCGGTGGAGATGTCGGTGACGGTGACGACGATGGTACTGAAGACGGTGCGGAAGACGGTGGTCTCGGATGTGACGGTGCTGTCGCTCCGGTCGGTGACTGTGATGGTGGAGGTCACGTCGGGTTCGCTGTTGTCGGAGGATTTGGGCGAGGAGGATTGTTGTTGGCGGGGGAGGTTGAGGGCGGAGGCTGCGGCGAGGAGGGCCGTCAGGGCGACGGGCACTGAGAGGCGCATTGTTTCTGGTTCCTCCTTGAGGGGTTTGTTTCTTTGGTGCAACCCCTGAGCGTCCCAAATGTACTGGGTTTTCGGTTCGGCGCTCTCACCCAAGGTGCGGCGGGCGCTTGTTCATTTGTCGACCCGAGCTTTCGCAAATGCACGAAATCCGGTGTGAAAGAAAGAAGAAATGAAGGAAAGAAGGGAGGAAGGAGGGGGGTGAGAAGGAGAGTGAAGGTGGAAAAGAAAACCCCCGAAGATTTCTACGAATGTAGACTAGGACAGCTCCACAATGCACAATGGGGGATGGGCTTGACAGGGATTGTCTTGACACCCGACTGCTGTCGATATAAATTTGGGAGCTCTCAGTGTTCGCTCTTCTAGGGTAAGTGAAAAGATATTGAAAAGATATTGATGGAAGGGCTGAAAAATGCAAGACTGTCGAGGGAACTCCTCTCTTTGCTTTTTTTCACAGTTTTTTCTGCCTTTTTCTTTTTTTCTCTTCTCTTCGTTTTCCACCGAGTTGGCGACCGAGGCCCAAGAAACACGAGAAAAGCCCACGAGAAAAGCCCACGAGCAGGACCCTTTGTAGTCCCGTTTGTTTCCCACGCTGGGCCCCATATTGTGGGTGGCATCAATGGGAGGCCAACCACACCTGAGAGAAGCACTCGCTCACCATTTCCCACTGCTGCTAGCGAGCGACCTACTTCCTAGTGTAAGTTTAGCTGTGCCTTCGGTGTCATGCGTGCGGTGGATACCGGCAGAGAGAGAAGGCGCTAGCCCCCTGACGATGCTGTGCTTTTCCGTTTTCTGGGAAGGGACTTGGCACTTGTACTTCCCAGATTAATACGGCGTGACGTACGTGGCCGTGAGCAACTTCCTCCTTCGTATGTTCTCTCTTGGTGCTCTGCTCCTGCCCTTTTTCTTCTGGTCAACGTACGAAGTACGGCACCACCGACGAGAGCAGCAGCAGCAGGAGCGGCTTAGGTATGACTGTAATGCATGTACCTGACTACCTGCAGAATGGGCCAGAGTACATCGGCACACGAGGAGGACAAGACGTTCGTTTCTTGTCTTCAGGGTCTCCCTGGAGATGGAGCGCATGACGAAGTACTCTCCACTACAAACGAAGTACGAGCAATAAAATGGCGATTTGTTGCTTTTGGTGATCCCACCAATGGGTCTCGATGGTGTCCGTGGCTCCCGAGAGTTGGAGCAGGTAAATTTACTCCCGTGTCCCGCGAAGGTGTTGTAGAATTGAAAGTACCACTACCTTCGTACACTACAATCATCCAGTCTCGCTTGATGTCCTCGATGTGTACACCGCACTAGACACATCGGAGCCACTAGTGGTCCCAGGTAACGCGACACAGCCCCCCATTAGAACGAATGGTGTCTCAGGAGAGACATTGATTTGGTCAATGCAATGGATCCAGGATGATTCAGGACTTGTTATTCAGACACAACAGAGAATGATGTTTTTGAAACGTCATTAGGGTCCAACGGACACAAAAAAGAGCGTTTGGCCGAGACTGACTGGAGATGCGACGAGACTCCTGGCGTATTGAGATCGCTGTTATCCAGAGTCGGGTACGCTACCTGTATCAATCGATGAAGCTGCCCAGAGACCTCAGAAGTACTCTTCCAGTCAATCGAGGTGCAATGTACATGCATCTGCAGCTTCGTACCATAGAGTCAGTCCATCACGGAAGAAGATTATATTGACTGCAGGCGCAACCCTTCTGAACCGTCAGCGCAAGTCATCACATGCTCTCATACCTGCAGCTTCCTTCCCGATTTCGACCTTCAGCCGCAGAAAGAAACGGCATCTCCATCTCCTTCGTCTGACCAAACCACCAAACAAAACCTGTCCCGTCTCTCGTATCTTCGGGGGTCGTCCGTCCCTGTCCTACCGGTGAAACATTGACTCTGAATCCCGCCCAATCCGCACTCTCCAAACTCATCAACAAAATGTCGAGTGAGTAAAATTCAACATCCTGTCCTACAAAGTACAGGTTGATACAGCCTAGCTTCCCTGAGTCCTGCGTACCAGCATGTTCTTAGCCCTTCCCAAGGCGGAATAGTCCGTCCCCCGAATTCGAGCCAAGGCGCACCCGTTCCGTCATGGAGGGGGAGAAGCTCCTGTTCATCATCTGAAGAGTGTCTCCGAAACCGACCTTCACGATCTCAACCTTTTCCATTGAACGCCGTCACATCTTGCTCGAAACGCATCCCTTAAGCACCACCATATACAAGTAAAAGAAGAAATTAGGGAATAAAAGGCAGGGAAAAAAATGTCCAAAGAAAAGGAGTAAAGAAACAGTTGCACTCCGAAGGTGAGCACACCTTATTGATCCCAACTCGACCCATGGCGTCCAAGCCCATCCTTTCTGGGCTTAGACGGCAGCCACCATCGATTCTTCCCATCTCCCTCGCCTCCCCCACCAGAACGAGGCTGGCTCAACATGCAGGCCAAGAGCTCTCGCAGGATTTTGGGTAGGTAGCATTCTCTTTTTGAGCTATTAAGCTTAACTCTATTTAATCCCGCAGCCCAATCGGTGTGGGATCCATTGCATCTTCCTTCTCGACGAGGGTCCATCTCTGAAGTCTGTATTATGGGGAGTTTCTTAAAGTGCGTCTACTGCAAAATAAGATGATGATGGTCACGATAATCTCAGGCCCATGCTTTCTAGTTTAGCAGTAGCCATTTTATTGATCATCAGATCTTTGCCCTTGGCGCACCTAGATCATCTAACTAATTCTAGCGAAGGGCATCGCCTCACCGGAGCGCAATGTCCGAGCATAGTACTTGTAGAAGCGCGCCGCAAATTGGCAACATCGCGTCACACTTGGAACTGCTAACATCAACTTCGCTCTGTCCGAGCCTCGGGAATTTCACAATCGGAAGATTCCGTAGATCTCCATGTTAGTGGAAAGGAAAAGAGGGCAAAAAACTGTAGCTTATCGGCCGAAGCACCATCGCCATCTCATTATTCTCCGACGCAAAAATGCGGGGAGAACATCTCCGATTACATCGATCGAATGTTCTCTATTTTTCCGTGCTTCCCACCCTGTTCGGGGAGTTGAATGGACAGGTGAATTTTGCGATGTGCAGCCTTGTTTCGGATGTCGATCTTGATTTTTAGATATTCATCCTCTCTTGCCGTAATATTTCTGTCAACATGATCAAGATGAAGTTAGGAAGGAGAACAATAACAAAGCTCTACGTCGTAAAGACAAGCTAACGAAACGTCTACAGCATCAACATCTGACCCTCGAAAGATGATACTCAGACCCTGGCCCTTTACACCTGTCCATGAACTTGGTGATACTCTCACAGATCCCAACTCCCACCAGCCCCACGCGGCCCCACGCATCTCTTTCCTCTCCCGACGATCCCACGTTTCGGACCCCCTACACTAAAACAACATCCTCTCTCCTATCGTTGTCAGTTCGGGGAAAGCCAAGGAAAGGGAACGCTCGTCTTGGCTCCCAAGCCTTTTTTTTTGCTGAAAAGTGCCGAAATGGGGATCGATGGGTTCCCGTTTTCCTCGTCCTGCTGTCTTGGCGGATTCTTCCCGAGGTCTAGACCCACTGACTTCAGTGTATGCATGGGTTTGTATTGGGGGAGTTTGAGATGATGAGGTGGTTTGCAATAGTTCTGGTCGTGGTGGACTTTCCCGTGTCAGCCAATGCCTACGTATGTGTTATGACATCGATAAAGCCTTGAAGATTCGTTTACATTGAAGGCACCAACTTACACCTCTCACCGGAATCATCACTCGGCCAGGAGAAACCTCCACCGAATGGCGCCCCAGACACACAGAACAGCACTCGTTTGAACTCGTCTAATAGATATTTCATAAGAAGAAGTCTTCGCTAGATACATGGATATACTCAAGCCCCGCAAAGAACGCCCTCGAACAAATCCCACCTCCTCTCACCCTCTCCAACATGTCTACCACGTTTCTTCCAAAGGCGTCTCCCGGTGCTCTTCTTTATGTAACAAGTTTTGTTTTTACTTCTTTCATTCTTCCTCTCTCCAAGACAACCATCTGTCGTACTCCTTGCTTCCACTACTGGATTGCAAGACTCCACCCGATCAACACTGTCCCTCTCGAAATAGTAGAAAAGACTAATAGGCTCCTCAAGAGTCTAACAGTCTTTTATTGTCCCCAGACGCTCTCAGAATAAAAAGAAAATAGGAAAAGAAAAGAGTAACCATTGTTTGCTGTCGGATATATACTGGTATGCGCACAAGGGGGGATTTGTATAGCGGACCCCGAGGACGAGGCCCCATCTTAATGCAAGACGAAAATCAAAACGTAAAAAGAGAACCGAGCAAGGGAGAGAAAAAGATAAAATGACTATATAATATCGCACCAAGAAGAGAAGAGTAACAATGATGGGAATCCCAGCTTCTCCGGTACTGCTTCGTAATTCTCGTGGTGGGTGGGAATCGAGAGACAAAACTGAGGTTTCGAGACGTGCCACGAGACACGAGAGGACGGATGATAAACGAGACACACGAAGCTGAAAACCGGTGGGTGACGCCGGGTCGGGTTTGCCTTTTTTGGCGTCTAAAAGTTTTCCTTGCCCCAAACAAAAGAGAATCTAAAGCATAGTTAGTCGTCGTGTGCGTTAACAACAAATGGTATGTAAGTTCCAAGTAAACTTACCCAGGCTCGCTGTACTTGTTGCAGAAAATATGCAGCACGCTGCCCAAACCCTTAGGACCGCAGAAGAACACACCAGCCTCAGCAGGCGAGTGCAGCTTGCGAATACCCCTGAAGATCATGTCCCAGTTGGGCCTTCCAAAGTTGGTGGGCGAGCGGAGACCGGTAATCGTGTCCTTGTCGGCGTTGGCGTCGTTAATCATAATGTTCGTGGCGTCGTCCGCCTTGATCTTGGCCGTGAGGTACGTGTGGATCTCGATCCTGTTGTCGACGTCCTGGGCCTCGATGGCGAGCAGGAGAGACCTGAACCACTCGAACGATCCGAAATCTCTGCAGATCCAGAAGAAGTAGACCTTGCTGAGCCGGGTCCGCTTCTTGGGGTAGTTCATGCGGTACCAGATCGACTTGAGAATCGATGCGAAGGGCGTGACGCCGATACCAGCGCCGACGAGGACAGAAATCTCGTACTTGAACACGTCCTCCGAGGCGGAACCGAAAGGCCCGTCGACATAGACTCGGGGAAGAACTCGTCGGAGCGCGGGGTCGACGTCGGAGTTCCCGCCGTCGACGCCAACGACCTGACTGGTATCCTTCTTGTCACCACCACCGCCGCCACCCCTCCTTTCAAACTCGCAACCCAGGGTCTGGGCGAGAGTCCTGGTGAAGTCACCGACGATACGCATGTGGATCGAGATGTAATCCTCCTCGGGAGCGCTGGTGAGCGTGAATGGATGGTACTGCCACAGAGACACGGCGGGGCAGCACAGGAAGATGTACTGGCCAGCACGGGTCTTGGTGTGCTCCTTCTTGATCTGGATCTCGCACACATTGCTGGGGTGCTGGATGACCTTGGAAATATACGTCTTGTGCTTGCCCCGAACCTCGCGGGCAATTCGCTCGGCAAGATAGGCGAAGCCTCCGTACATCCAGTACTGCCAGAACACGCCGACGGCCGAGGCTCCGGTGGCGGTACAGAAAGGAGCGAAATCCGGCTGGATCATGCAGAAGGCACCGTGGATGGACCAGAAGAAGAAGAAAATGATAAACATGTGGTGGGTGTACCAGAATCGCTCGTAGTTGGCGCGACGGGGCTTCTCCACTGAGGTGAAGACCATGCCCATGAGGGCCACCAACATGACGTATCCAGTCCAGCCGGGACCGGAAACGAGGTTAGCAACCAAGAAACCGTAGACGCCGAGGTTGTTCTGAGCGGCAGCTTGGCCCAAGTTGTTCCAATGGGCAATGGTATGGACCCACGACCAGAAAACGATCGACCAGGCGGTGACCTTGTGGAAGGTGATGTTCTTGTCGAACTGGATGATGCCGTTGAGCGGCGTCTGACGCGCAAGGGAGATGAGTGTCCTGCACACGGGGAAGAGGACTAGAGCAACATCGAGATGCAGGACGAGGGCGGCCGATCGAGCAATCATGAACGTCGGGCCAAATGTGTCTCGAGCTATTTGCAAGTTGTCTTTGACGCCGTAGTTCACGAAGGCAAAAGCGAAGACCAACATGTGGAGGAGCGCGAAAACGAAGACGAATCTGTGCCAGGGTTGTCAGTGTAAATGCTCCCCACGAGAGCACTCCCCATCTTGTCCATCGCTCCTTAAAAAAAATCCTCGAAGCAATCCAGCACGCAAGGGGAGGTGAAAAAACCTACACTCTCCTGTAACCTTCGTTCACCATCCACCTATCAAACTTTTCTTTCGCTGACAGTTCCTTCTGCCTCTCCTGGGTCATCTCACCCGACAACAACATCCGCGTTAAGGGCGTCCATCGCGACCGTTCTGACTGGCCCTTGTAGTCCTGATTGTAGTAGTCCATCTTTGGCTACCTGGAGGTTTAAAGTCGACCGAATTTGCTATCGCCAGTTGATTTCGAATCCGTCGAATATTCTTTTCCTCCCTTGGATCCTGTCCTTTATCTCTCTCTCGGATCCCCAACGTCTCTCAACCGAATCTCTAACGGGTATCCAACAAATTGTATATTAAAAGTCCGCAAGCCAGTGCTGAGAGTCGAAACAAAGAAAAATAAAGAACGGAACGCGTTATTCAGAGCCTGCTGAAGGGGCAAAGCGAAGAATTCATCGAGAAGAGGCGTGGGATCGAAATGGAGCAAGTTGTTTCGGCCTCCCTTGAATCTCCGCTCCTCGTTTCGCCGGGCAAGATTGGATTTCCTGTTCTCGACGCCGAATTAACTGCAAGTGGGAGAGAAAAAACACCCGCTTGTTAGCCTGCACCGTCTCGCCTTCGGACAGCGACAGAGACAGAAAGGGACACAGCAAACAATGGATGAAGAAGAAAAGAAACAAGAAAAAAGAGGATTGGAAAAGAAGAGAATTGGTGTAGGCACGTAGACCGTGGGTTGGGAGAGAGGGGAGAAAGGAGAAAGGGAGAGTGTGTGGGAAGGGAAGGAGATTTTGGTACAAACTGGCAAAGAGCCGGACCTGCCAAGATGTATGAGTGTGAATCCTGGGAAGATCATACCTTTGCTCAATGCCCACTGTATTCGGAGGTCGAGATCTGGGAGAGGGGTGGGTCAAGTGTACCAGAATCGAGGCCAAGAGATAATGCAGGCCTAGCGAAGAGGCGTACCTCGATCGGGGAATAAGCAAGGGGTAAAGGCGAATAAGGTGGAGGGAAATGTATGGGGATCCGGGTCCTGAGACGAAAGGCGGGTACTTGGATGCCCTAACAGACTCTACAAGTCTCAGATTCCGTTCAGAGGCTCTTGTAAAGTGGGCTAGGGGGGGTCTATTCAGTCTGTTCTGGCTAGGGGGCGTAACAGCGCACAGTCGGCGTCGGGGGGTTCTGGGAGATCAAAGGATGGCCTGGCGATGTACCTCTGCTACGGTAAGTCCAGCCAAGGGTGACTTGCAGCCCCTTGCAGAAGTTGTATCGTCAGAGCAGGGTGGAGCTTGACAATGGGCGACTGGGATCTTCGCCTCCAAAGGTCAGTCCAAACAATTGAACAGCAAACGGAAGAGACCCGAGGTCTAGACTCGGCCTTCTCTCGATTGTTTCGCTGATTGTCGAGTTGCGTGGAAGGGAACTGCGACGAAGGCCATTCTGCTGGTGTTACACGGACGAAGCTGCGAGGGAGAGGACAGAGAGGTGTGGGAGCCCGATTTGCCATCCCTTCTCTCGAGATCAGTCCATGATCGCTCCTATTGGCCTGCGAGCACCCTTCGAATGGGCCCACGTCGAAACAGTTGACGCCGAGGAGAATGGAGGCGTTGAGGTTTTATCGAAGCTACTGGACAGCCATTGACTATTCTTAAACTCGTAACACTCCCTCGCTCGATTTGGATATTTTATCCCAGCGCTAATGTTCAAAAGGGACTTCACTTTCTCTTGCAAAATCCAGGCAAGAGCAGTTCCTTCCTGTTCTTGATTCTTCATGGGCTGTCACGCCTACACTGAAGATGAAGTTGCGACCCACAGGCACTAGGTTCAGGGGCTAAGCAGTGCTAAAGAGCAAGTGCCGCTCGCTCCCAGTGGGTCGAGGCTCCACAGTCACAAGCCAAAATGCTTCTACTGTCACTGCTTCAAACGGCTCTCGCCTTCCACCTGTGGTGGGAAAGAGTCGGGATTTCCAGGACTGGACCTGCGAAGTGGCTGGATTACACGATGCTTTTTGCACGATTTTTCTCCCTCGGTCTGCAAGGGATCTGGAAGGACAAACAACAGTGAACGAAAAGTAACCGCTGGGTAAATCCACTGGAGAATTTCCGCCTGCAAATCTCCAAATCTGATCTTGGCGCCGGGGTCGCTTCCGAAATTCTGATTGGCTGGTTGCGCCGGGAGGACACTGTCGGAACCAGCCCATGTGCGTCACAGACTGTTTCGTCAGGGGTTCTGATACAGGTCTGAGGGACGGATCCACTCCATCCTCAATTCATCAACTCGAGCCGGGCGTTCGCCAACCATGAACGTTGCATGACGAACAGAGCTTGAGAGCAGCTGTTCTTTCGATTACTAAATCAGTGGCTCTCGAGCATCTTGAAATGGGCCGGATGTGATAATCTTTGATCGAATACGAAGGCCAGGACGCGCACGCCTTTACTAATGAACCCATCGTGGTGATTGTTCAGTTGCGTCGAGACTCAGTAGGAGGCGTCGCATCCAACTGAAGCGCAACCACGATCCACTTCTCCTTGCTTTTCAGCGCTTTGGCTCTCCACGCCCCATCGTTCGCGAACACGACCTGTCCTGCAAATATCCTGCCACTTCTTCGTCCCTTGCCTGCTTCCCTGAGAGCTACGAGGAGCATGCGAATATGCCGACTTTCCATGATCAAGAAAAAAGAAAGAAGCCTGCCTGATTATGGCCCTCTTCTACGTAGATGTCTAGACCAACTCAACCTGATTGAAACCGTCTCAAGCATCCGACCTCCCACCACGGGAAACCGATCGCCCTCGCAGCCGGCCCTCAACCCTCCCAAGTCCAACCATCCCCTCTGTGACCCTCCCCACCGGCCTCGTACGCACATTGACTTACAAGAAGCCCCCCACCCCTTTTCTCTTCTCCCTGTGACGATCAGAGTGTGCAGAGAAGCAACGTCAGTGCATGCCCTCCTTAAAGTAGATCCACCTCTCCGTAACGGGAAGCACGAAGGAGAGAGCCAACGCCGTCGCTGCTGCTTTTCGGCTCCACCCCTTGCGTTCTCGTCATCCTACGCGGCATGTTTACGCGAGTATTCCCTTTTCCTTCACTTTCGCAATGTACGAAGTAGAAGTTCCCTTGGCTCATGTGACTAGTCAACCCGATCAATGCCTTCCAGAAGCCGTAACAGGAAAGATTTAGCCTCTCCCTGGCTCGGGGCTCGTTTCTGCTCGTCGCAAGGTATTCCTGCTCGGTGAAGATTCGCGATTGCTTATTCATCGTCGGAGTGTCGGATTTCACTAAAAGATACCCTCTGATAATTGCCATAGACTTGCATTATTGAATTATTGAATTTGCGGGACAAACCTCAGCACGTGATGACATCATCACCACCCACCACATCATCGAGCAGTTCAGATCGCACTTCGACGTACGACTCGGTGTCTTCAGAGCTGAAAATGCAGGATTGATAATCAAATACATACTTTGATTTTCAAGGTGGGTTTCGAGTAGATTCGATATAAAGACCATAATTGTAATACACTGTCAGCCTTGTCATTTTGCTCCCAAGTCAGACATGTACCCTCGCCGCCTGCCCCGTGGCGGACCGAATGTTGCCTCCATCGCCTTCCCACTGAGTCACAGGCGCCAATATCAAGAATTGGGCAGCAAGGAGAATGGTGGCGTTCCCAAGACGCTCCAGGCATGAAGAGAAATCCTAGCGGAGGAAGAATACGCCATGCTGCTGATAACACCCCAAGGCCGGACGAGACCAAACGCCGTCCTCGACGCGGGACCGAGATCAACGACCTCAATGACGGCATCATGGGCGTCTCTACGTAGAATTCACAGGGAAGACTTACTTCCAGGAAGCAAGCATCACGAGGCACATATCCCAAGAAAGTAAAAGTCACCACGTAAAATATGTCATTCTGTAAAAAGATATGTTCTGATTGTAGGAGTAGAGCAAAAGGACGACTTGACTCCGCGATCCATACCCATCCGGCCAGAAGAGCAGGAGAACAAAAAGAAGCCAACAAAGAATGCGCTGTAATGCCGTGCAATCTGCTAAAAAGAAAAAGAAAAGGGAGAAAGAAAGGAAAAGATCAAGGGGACGACTGTCATTTAGCTCCCCGATGCCATCTTTCTTTCATTCCTCCTTTCGCGCTTCGCTCTATTTTCCCCTTGGATTTTCTTCCTCCATTCCAGTTTTAGGTCCTCATCCGCCGTCCCTTTTGTATCCCCTTTCAGTCGGGTATCTCCCTGCTCGCTTCGAGGACAGGCTGGCGGGGGCAGAGACTACAGGCGTACCGATACCATGCAGAGAAAAGAAATGAGCACGAGAGAGAATAAGAACCTAGACAAACACGGGAACCGAGGAAGGGAAATAAACCAAACCAAAAGAGAAACAAGAAAACAACAACAAGGGAACCACCAAATCATGAATTTATGATGAGGCCAGAGAAAAAGAACCACGGCCAGGATAATTAGAATTTGCGCGTATTGCCCACCACCAACTATCTGCACCATCATCCATCGTCATTCATCATTTGTACCACATCACCGCCCGTCCCCCAACGACAGCCTTAATTAAACTGCGTACTTGCGAGTCCATTCCCTAGCTGTAGCCTCATACCGGGCTCGATCCGTCTTGTACACGTGGGCGATCTCGGGAACCAGCGGGTCGTCGGGGTTGGGGTCGGTGAGCATAGAACAAATCGAAAGGAGCACTGCGGACGAGTTGTGTTAGTTAGGGGTGGCACATGAGTAGAGAGGAACGAAAGGGGGAAAGCATACCCTTCGAGATGGTCAACGCTGGACTCCACTGGTCTCGCAGAATGTCGAGGCAGATGCTGCCGTTGGAGTTGATATTGGGGTGGTAGATGCGGGTGGTGAAGTTGACCTTGGGGGGCTTGAAGGGATAGTCGGTAGGGAAGTGAATGGCTAGGAAGAAGACACCACCAGAGTAGGGAGAGTCACCCTGCGCAAGTTGTCCATGTTAGCATACATGCTTTTGAGGCCCGATGAGCAATATCCCGAGATGATCAGCAGCCGGGACGGAGCACGAGTCCGTAGCGCACCGCTGACATGCGTGGCATGTGGAAAGGGAGGCGACGGAATATTTCTCGAAATCGACACGTCAAGCAAAAGGATGGAGAGGAGTGAACTTACAGGTCCCATAATAGTCGCTTGCCAGTGGAACTATTCAAGAAACAACAGTCAGTCATCAGTCACATCAATCACCCTCTTCAAGATAAAAATATTTGCGGTCTTGTGCCCAATATCCGATCTGGGGGTTTTCATTAAGGACCATGGCGGGGTAGACGACGTCGGCAGGGAGGAAGGGGTTCGCGTACAAGATCTTCGCCAACGGGACCAGCAGAACAAGACGAGGGCGGGTCACTACAAGATAAAACAAGTCAGCCAAAAAAACCATTTCCAGTAATCCTCTCGCCCACGATGCTGCCGAACACGAGATGCGCTTCAACGAGGGATGTGGTTTAACCCCGCTTCACCGCCCCACCCAATGGTTTTGGGCCGAGATGGACAGGGAATGCGGCAATGATATCCCACATTCCAGCGGTCGAGAGAGAAGAGGGACAGACAGGGAAACTTACCGGCCCAAGTCGGTGAGCTCCTTGTTAATTCTCTTAAGAGCCATTGTTGTTTGATGGATGAGGGGTATCTGAAAGAGCGGGAGAAGATGCCTGCTGTCGAACAGGATTTCGCAGATTCGTTAGCGGGTTTTTGGCTTGTTGCCTTTTTCTCAGGGCGGGGTCAGCCGAAAGAAGACGCAAGTAGGAATAAAACGCCGGGAGAGAGAAAGAGAATGATAAATATTTGGGTATCGAACAAGTAAAAAAGGGAAAAGTCGTCGACAGCAGTTTATGGCTCTTTTTTACGTACACAAGGGAATATGTCGGGCAGAACGAGGATTCGAGTCGAGATTTGTTGTTCCAGGTGGGATCGGTCAAAGTAAGGGAGAAGGTGGAAGGTGGGGTGTTGCAGGAGCGGGAGGAAAATTTTGTACTTTCGTAGGGGTCGTCGAGGAAAATAGAAAATCCGAGCACTGTAAGGCGGAAAGTTCGGGCACGAACTGGTCAGCAATCGATAATGGCTTGGAAATGGATATAGGGCTGTGCTGTAAAAGGGGGAGAGAGAGAGAGATGGATAGAGGCGAGACAGATAGAGGGAGGCGATATCATTACCTGAGGTTGCGAGGCACACGAGGCGGGAGTGGGAGCGGGAGGGTTTGTATGGGTTAAGTGGCTGATGTCACGAAAAAGGGATGAAATGGAGATCGAGGGAGAGAAATAGCGGGAAAGGAGTAGAAACGCCTGGCGATGGAATGGCAACATTCAAATGGGAATGGACAACACACTTTTGGCCAGGCCCAATGGAGCAATAACAACAAAGGTAGCGCTGGGGCGATTCACAGAGATTGAGGGGCACAGCGACTTGACGCTCTAGTTCTAGCCTGGACAGCAATGGGAGGGACAATGAGGGGCTGACAAACTGCCCAGGCGGGGTGGGCACTGGGCACTGAGGGGTATCATTGTACACTACAATTGTACCAAGTACACTACAGTCCCAGCACAAGGCCAGCACAGGGCATCACCGCCCGCCATCCATTGCAACGCCCACTATTATGCCCGCCACCATGCAGTTATAGTGGTCCATCTCGGGCCTGGGCTGGCCAGCCAGTCAGGCTTTAGAGGACACTACAAGCTAGATACCTAGTACCTGTGCGAAATACTTGCGACAAGTGGATGCGTCATTACTGCCAACCATCATGCGTCTGGGTGGTCCCTGACACAGCGCCTGGCCGTTTTCGCCGTAGTGGAGGCGCAGGCCAGACTGTCTTCATGCCAGTGGTTCCTAGCGCTGAAGCTCCACTGAAGCATTCTCGAGGAACGACGTCACTCGTCTTCATATGTACATCGGCGCTAACACAACCCCAAAGTTTTCCCCTCGTCTTACTGTTAAAGTGATTTGAAGTGGCATGTGCCAGTAACTTGACAATTCACCATCACAATGAATCAAACCGAGCTCGCTTCATTGGGGTGTTTCGCTCATTCTCGAATCGATCCAGTCTGATCTGATGCGATTCTTCAATTTCCGACAGGCTATAGATCAATGATCGCTCGCGAGTCACTGCCACAGAACCTGGATCCAACATTCCACTTCTGGCGCTTAAACATCATGCAGCCCATTTTCGCACCCGCTTCTAAGCGCTGAATCAGATACACCCGAACTTTAGCAATGATTCGAATCCAATGCCTCTCAGCCTTACAAGTCGACGAAATTCGCCACCAAGGATCAAGTTCCAGATTGGGTTTCCCTGAGCCCATCGGTCGAAAGACAACAGCCGACCGCTGAAAGTAACCCCCTTGGGAGAACCATTCGAAAGAGCGCCTTTTAATGTTCCAGATGCCCATCCAGGTAAGGGCCAGCCAGGTCATTTGTGGGGAATCGACACGACCGCAAATTGCGTCTCACCCAATGAGCGCGAGATGTTGTCGACGGAGTTGTCCGAGCGAACCAACGAGATGACGTCGCCGAGAAGCCCTGGTTTCGATTTTGGATTTTGGGGACCACTGAGAGGCCCGGTCATGGTCACGATCAAAGTTTGTTACAGAGTTGAGCGGGTCGCTCGGCAATACTGAGTATGGACCTTGCCTTGGTATAATTCATTATCTACCTAACACCACACGGTACTTGGGACATGTATTCAATGCGATTCAAATGCAACAATAGAGTTTTCGGTATATGTTTATCGGGGAGGGATCTTGAGGTTGCCCGAATTCGGAGGATGGTCGGTCGGTCTTAAACGAAGGCCTGGACGCCGGTGATGGCCCTGCCCAAAATCAACGCTATTGTTCGAGGGGAATTAGCTCACAAAATCTTAAAAAGAAAAGACGGAATGGTAGATATGAGGGTTGTACTTACCGTGAATATCGCTCTGTCCCTCGTACGTCTGCGTGACGTACAGATTCGCGACGTGCCTTCCAATCATGTACTCGTCGCTAACAGCGTTTCCACCAAAGATCTCCTGAAGCACGCGAGCATTGTGAAGCGCCCGATCGCAGTTCTGCCTCTTAACCATGCTAATCATCTCCGGCGTAGCGAGGCCCTGGTCCTTTAGACGACCGACCTGGATAGCCGCAACAGTGCCGTACGCCGCGTCCGTCGCCGCATCCGCCAACTTCTTCTGGATGAGCTGGTACTTGGCGAGCGGGTTGCCCTTGAACTGCTTCCTTTCCAAAGCATACTGTCTCGCCCTCGCGATGCAGTCCTCGAGCGCACCGGTCACGCCCAGAGCAATGCCATACCTGGCGCTGTTGAGGCAGCTGAAAGGCCCACGGAGACCCTCGATGTTGGGGAACATGTTGGCCGCGGGGACGGGACATCCATCCATGTGGATCATACCCGTGATCGAGGCCCTGAGGCCGTTCTTGTTCTTGATCGCGGGCGTCTCGAGGGTTCCGGGAGGGCAATCTTTGCGATCGATCAGGAAACCGCGGATCTTACCCGTCTCCTGGAGCTTGGCCCACACGAGAAGCACGTCGGCGATGGGCGAGTTGGTGATCCACGTCTTGGAGCCGGAGAGGGAGTAGTATCCCGTCTTCGTGGGATGGGGCTTGGCTACCGTCTCCATCGAGCCGGGGTCGCTGCCGTGGTTGGGTTCCGTGAGGCCGAAGGCGCCGATGAGTTTGCCCTTGGCCATCTCGGGGAGGTATTTCTCCTTTTGCTCTTCTGTGCCCATTTCGTAGATTCCGCCCATTACGAGGGAGGACTGGACGGACATTCCTGATCGGTAACCGCTGTCCACGCGCTCGACGGCCTTGGTGATGAGGCCGCTGGCTACCGTAGACACGCCCGCGCATCCGTATCCTTGTATCGTGGCTCCGAGGAGGCCCATATCTCCCATCTCCTCTAGGATCTTGGGGTCGTAGTTCTCATCACGGTACGCCTCTGATTACAATGCAGCAAACTCGGGTTAGCTTCGTAGTTCAAAATACTCTCCTGGTGTTTGGGAGCGGCGGAAAAGGGCGAGAGCGGGTAGGGTAAAAATAAAGAAAGCACGTACGAAGAACTCTAGGAAGAAGCAGCTCCTGGCAATACTTCTCTGCTGTCTCCGCGACAGCCACCTCCTCTTCTGTGAGAAACGCCTTAACAGCCAAGGGATCCTCCCAATTGAAGACGGCCTGATCCGCAGCCGTGCTCATAGGTCTCGAGGCGCCAAAGGCGACTCTGGAGCGGAGGGCGCATGCCCTAGGAATAGCTCGCTGAGCGAGGAGGCGGGACACGGGGATCGTCATGATGTTTGTGAGGTTTGGGGCTACAACACGGAGGAGTTCTATCACGGACAATTGAACTTTCGAGAAGGATGAGAGGGGAGAAAGGATTTGAGAAGCTCACGAAGCTGCGAGAGAACCTCCTCTTTTGAATGTCCAATGATCTTCGGGAGCTCTATGGGGTATTATTGGGGAAAAGCAATTGGAGCGTCCAAGCTCGAAGGACCCGTCACACGATGCCGATCTCGCCGTGCGTAGCCGAGGAACGCGACTAACAATTGACTAACAATTTGATGGAAATCGTTGACTAATCCCGGGATTTTGCGGGGAAGGAGGTGTCCATTTCCTAACAGTGCGCCAAGCACACCGGTCTTCGATGCAGCGCCGTTCCCGTCTTCCCCGGAAGGAGCTGCCGCCTGGAGAAGTCAGGGGCACCGGAGTGACGATTTCGGCCGTCTTCAAATGATGTAGCTTAGATCTGATTTTGGCATTGAGCACTCAAGTTTGTAATCCAAGTAGCAGACAGCTCTTCCCAATCTTCAAAACATACTGTGTTAGCTCGATCATTGCCTAATCAGTAGTGCTAAGTAAAGGGCCCAGTAACAGTGCACGAATGACTCAACGCCGGTTGTTGGACCGGCTACAGCAATGCGGTTGCCGGTTGGGCTTCACTGTGATCTGGCCCGGATCGGGAAGAGCAGGAGCACTCGGCTACAGTTGTCCGGCCCGACTGATAACGAGCCCGAGATCAGCACCTTCCACTTTTATCCCGGCTGAAGATGTTCTCGAATGCGGTCTCGGCCTCGACCCGTGCCAGGGTTTCATCCTCCTGCGTAGTTGTGCCCTATTCTGTCATAGTCTCTCGATCCATAGCGTCGAAAACCTGCATGCATGCCCCATAAATCTAGCTGACAGCTTTTCCTATCAATTTTAACCGAAATCTCGTGCACCAATATTTAACATCCCTTTCGAACGCAATGTTACGCCCCTTGTCTCCCGACCCACCGCTCATCACCTCGGACTAGCCCGTCTGGCGGCATGACGGCGACGTCTACTGTTCCGGCTCCCTTGGTGATGGCACCATTTATTCACGAACCTCGCGGAACTCCAGGGCCATCTTTAGCTGGACCTCGTCGGGCCTTGGTGATGTCGAACGCGAGCCCGACACTCCGGCCACCGTGGCCTTCTTCGACGATACTTTCATGGGACCGGACGGGGAGATCCATCTCTTTAGACGGCCTCGTCGACCACGGCTGAGGGATACGAGGCTTGCATCTTTGGACTCTTCACTGCGTCATGGTGCTCGAACGGAGAGAGGCCGGCCTACGGAGGGGTTGTCTTCACCAAGGCCACGGCCATCTTCACTACCACCACGGCTGGAAACACATTCTCTGTTTGGGAGCCTGGGAGTGATTGAAGGGCTAAACATCCCTGATGCTGAAGAAGGAGAAGACCAGGCCAGTTTGGCAGCCAGCACCAACGAGGCCTCACAAGAATCTGTGGCTTTGCAGAGCAAGTAATTGCAAGCCTGAGCTGAAGAGCATCGTTTGCCGAAAGAATGTGAGGGCGGCCGTGCCGTGGAACGGATTTCGGATGAGATCTATTTCGGTTCAGGACGGCTTGCAAGTCTCCTTCACCTCTTGGACGGGCGTTGGGATACTGGGAGCCGCTACTTGGTGGCGGAGAGCTTCCTATTAAGTTGGGAAGGGAAGAGCTGCGAAAGAGCCGGAGCTGTTACACGTTGGTGCCGAACACAAGGTTATCAATGGTGTTCCCTTAGTCCGACGAGTCATACTAATCTACATCGAGAGGCACGAGGCGGCGACCGGTCGCTCAACTTGTCCGACCTTGAGTCTGCCGCAGCAAACCCTTGAGCGTTCCTTCTTAGTCTCCGGATTTATTACTCACTGGCATCTCACGAGCATTTTGATACAGCGAGGACCACTGTTGAGAGTCGGAGGACCTAAGAGTCGATCACAGCAACTGAGAGGCGGACTAGAGGGAACCCCGAGAACATCATTTGTAAGGGCAACTTGACCTCTCCGAACCCCATCCCTGAAAAGGTGTGTCCTCGACCCTTTGGGGACTAGGGACTGGGCGATGTTGTTTCCGCAATTAAACTCTGCTACTTCTTGCCCGTCCCTTGGGCGCACAAACCCATATTACTTTCACCTGGTGAATAGAGTGGCGATGGAAGTGGGAAGCGTTTTTAGCAACCAGCGAAATTAAAGTCTTTGATATCACTCTGTTTGCTTCTCGGAACGTCCGTTCTCGTCATGAACATGGTGCTCTGCCCAATGCTGGGTGTTTACAGTCTCTGTTCATGTTTCTGGCCTCGGTCTACGGATCCTGGTCTTAACATCGACACGGAACACCACCTTGAATTTCCGAAGTGCTTCTTGGGCGTTCGTCGAAGCTGTATGTCCGCCCAAAGCCCTCTGAAAACTCTGAATCAACGGCGTGATGAGGACTGAGGGATCAGTGGCAGACTCAAGCACCCAACTACAAGAGGACCTAATGAATCAACAGCATAAATCTGCCAAGTGAGACCACCTCAGAGTTGTAGCAGAAGGCAGAGTTATAGATGGCGGAAGGTGGTAAGAGAGATATCACGAGGCAGGAAATTGAAACATTGTTCTACAAGTATCAAAAAAGAATGTGGCTTCGGTTTGGGTTGGGTTTAACATTTCACCTTCCTGATGAAGATGCTGCCTAACCAAAATGTCAACTGGGGTGAGTTCACAGAGAGCCTACCCTTTCAGGCATATGCGCGTGCGGCTCTTTCTTTGAGCTTCTTTCTTGTTTATTTATTTCCGTTCTTCATTTTTGTTTCTCTATTTTCGTTTTTCTCCTTAAATATCTTACGGTCATGGCATGCATATTTTGGTCGTGCAGAATCAAGGGATGGTGTTTCTGGCAGTTTTCCTGGTTCGACGATCTTGGGAGTCTTCAAGGCTCTTCAATGTCGCCGATCAATTGGGTATACTTTATAATTAAGGGGTCTCGGCGGCGATTCGATCAAGTTATATTTGGATGGCTGGGCTACTGGGAGAACTTGCGCCGCGTGAGGTTGCCGAATAAGCGGCTTGGAGGGTCTGGGAAGCGTGGGTTATAGGGTCGAGAAGATGGAACAGGTTGTCTTGGCGATCTTGGCGGTAATTCTGCATAGCGTAACGTTTCCCTTTCTCTTTCCTTTTTTTTTCATTTCCACAAGAGACTGACGGGAGGGAGCCAGTGAGTCTTGGGCAATCTTGGACAGGCCTGGGCCGCCTTGTGGAGAAGGGAGTGATTTAGGATGAACTGTGGATGCCATTACCGGGTGTTTTGGAGCAGCATATCACGGAATATAAGCAGTGAAGGGAAATATTAGCATGGGTAAGAGGCCCAATTTCACTTTGTCTTCCGTTTTTCAGGCAAAAGGCCGCCAGCTTCCAAGTGCGGAAGGTTGGTATTTTGGGTGGTGGCGCAGAATATAGCCCGTTTGGGAATGCTCTTCTCCCAATCGTGGGGGGTCCAATGAATCATGTCGCGGACGCATGCACGAGTTCATTAGTCTCTAGCAGAATAAAGTTTAGCAAGGCCTGATCTACGAAGTAGAATTGGCGACGCAATTCTCGACGGGAACCTCAAATCATATCAAGCCGTAAGTGGCAGCTTGTGCTTGCAAGCGTCTTGTATGAGATGATATCCAATTCTCATCAGAATATTTTAAGCTAGGTAGGCAGAGTGCCTGCAAGTATGTATTACGATCCGTGTTATGAGCAGCTGTGATCGCCAGTGACACGTCGATGAGCGAATCATCAAACTTCAAGTCCTTGATTTGTTCGACGAGGATTCACATTACGAGTACTGAGCGTACGAAGTACGTGAGGCTGACTTCGTACTCGGCAGGTCATGATTTATTCCTGTTAGGCATGGTCAATTTAAACTTGACCTTTGCGTGAGAGAAGATTCGTGGAATTTTGAGTATTGATGGGTCTTAGTATTATCCCTGTTCCTCAGGGGTGAGGCTGGGTCTCAAGAGGGCATGTACTTCCCGCATGCTTGTGATGTCTGAATTGATATTATTCAAGACCCGGGAATCTGGATGCTTAAAAGGCTACTATTATTAGCCGTCTGTCCACGAGGAGTGTGTCGTTGAGATGGAAGAATCGTGCTGTGGGTGTGCAACGTGCTTCTTCGGCTTTAGATGAAGCACTTCAAGGTCTAAGTGACAGAGAGGCTGACTCAATATTGATTCAGCTCCTGGAATCTCGTAACACTTCGTATCAACCGCCTTGGAGAAGTAGGACCCGCAGACGTCGTCGGGACCCAGGAATGGCCCGTCGGTGTCCTGTTCTGTCCAGAAGCACTGTCAGTGGCCACAGCAACAGCTGGCAATCCGTCGTACTTGGTACCTGTCCTTTCTAACATTTGATGCCAAGAGTCAGCCAAGGAGAAGTGGTCCTCTTGGAGCGAAAAGATTGATGAACCTCGTTGTGTCCAGCAAAGCAGAGATGACGTCCTGAAGGTACCCCAGGTTCCACGAAACAGAGACGGTCACAACTTGACAAGAAACCGACTCTGATCTTTCTGATGATGTTGATCTGCCTTGTTGGGTCTGAGCCTGCAAAGAAAATCAGTGTCATCCTCGGCTGGGTTGGCTGGAAGCAGTTAGGGAGCTGACGAAGACACGATCTTGGCTGGGCGGCTGGGCTTGCCGTGGAGCAGGGATGGGCTGGGCTGGCCCCGGCGCGGTGCATCGCGTGGAGGCGCAGGGCAAGAAGGGAATTTGAACGGGGGCTGGGCTACAGAATCCACCGCTGCAATTTTAATGGATGTCGTGTACTGAAGTAGATGTGCACTGTATTTTTGTGGAAATTTAGTGTCCCTTAGCACCAGTTGCTGTGCGCTTTGAGGCCCTGGTAGAGCATGATTCTAACAAATACAGTGCGAGACGTTAAGCTCTCCTCGTTCCTTCCCCACATGCCTTGGTCTTGGTGTCTCGCCTTCCCAAAGCTGCAGTGTACAAAGTACCTCGTACACTATTGATGTCCCCCGCCCAACAACTGGAAAGTACGAAGGAGACTGGGACATTTCAGCGGTGTCACGTCTGTTTGTTCGTACCCAAGTCCAGTCAAATCTATTCGAGCCGATTGCATCAGAAGTCCGGTCCAGCACCTCGTTTTCCTTTGTCCCTGTGCTTCTGCTCACCCCCCAAAAGGCCAACATTTCAAGGCCTATCCCGTCGTGTCCTATTGATCTGTCCCAGCGCTCAGAAGAGCAGCATAAGGTTTGTTGTTATCACCTAAACCCAAAATGCCTCCCTCAAATCTTCGTCTTTCGTCGCCAATCAGCACCAGCCCGAAATCCTAATTCCGTTCTCCTGATATTAGGGGTCTCCAAATTTAGTTTCGCTCTCTGCTCGATTCTCTGCTATCTGCTCCCTGCATAACAGCCTTATCGACCTCCATCTCCGAAATCATGATCGATCCCTTCGAGACGGTCCGTTTCTGACGCCTCGCTCGATCGACCCCGTCGCCCGAACTCGATTATTTCCATCGAAACCTCCTCGATCATCTTTTGATTTTGCCAGTCGTCGTGTCGGGGGAAAGAAATTATTTCCTTCCCCCCGCACCCTGCCCCCTGTGTCTGTGTACCTGACCTGTCCTCTCCTCTCCTTGGCGAACCGGTCCGATCAATCCTGCTTCTCTCAACCTGCCTTACCAACCCCCTTCCCCCATCACCATCGACGACGACAATTCCGCTCAACGAACTGGCCCTCCTCGACATGCCTGCCTACCTCTCCGACGGAAACGCCGCTATTTACAACCCTTCTCACCACGTTATTGATTTCGATCCCGCCAGCTTTGGTATCCCTTCCGATAAGCATTTTCCCCTTGATGGGTCGACCATACAACCAGCCGCTCGGCCCGACACAACCAATGCCAGCTTCGACGATACGTCTTCGTCAACGGCGTCATCCTCATCCCACTCCGATCTCTCCGACGCCAGCCAGTCTATCCCCATGAACGGTCACAGAACCAGGACACGCCAGACGAGCATGTCCTCCGTATCCAATGGGCAGCCCGTCCTGCCCGGCCTAGGGGTAGAACAAAAGCCCACCATGGCCATGGTAAATGGCACAGCAACCTTGGTTGATAGGACGGTGACGTCGGCCAAATACCAGCAATCCTTTGCTGCTGCTGTTTACCCCGAGCCTCGAGATCACTCAACTGAATACTACCGGGAGGAGGCTGGATCTGAGACTACAACACCGAATCTCGCGTCAGCCCCTTTCCCCGCCGATGCATCGTCGACCTACTCCTACCAACAAGCGCCGCATCGCCCTGTCCCTAATTCTACCGCCTCTTCGACAGCTTCGGCTCCCCGAAGGTCCCCCGCCCTATAC
>SJVG01000195.1:0-50627 GCA_034774675.1 Scedosporium minutisporum
GATAAGGCGGGGGGTTATGCGGTGCAGGGGATTGGGGGCATGTTGTTGGTTGAAAAGGTGGAGGGGAGTGTAGATAATGTTGTGGGGTTGCCAGTTCGGCAGTGTCTTGCGCTGGCTGAGAAGGTCATCTTTAGACAGGACGGGGAGTCGGAGGGTGAGGACGAGTGATAAAGAGGTTCGACGGTTCTCGGCTTTCATGGTCTGGGTTAGATAAATAGGAAAACTACATGACACTTTGTCGGGGGTGGATCCTGGAATATGGAGAATGATATCGGCAGTCTCCTTACACCCGACTTTCGATTTTACTTACTTTTCACTCTAGTATTGTCACTTCCCATTATTAGAGGGCAGTAACTTGGGCGGTTCTTGAGAAAATCATATCGAGACAGGCGCTGACGAAATCAGGTAGTTTCGTACCTACAAGCGCAAGACTGTTATGAATCTACAACGGCCCCAAGCAAACTCCTGCCCCCTCTCTCACAGCGATAACGTTCTCTGAAACGACGCTTATAAGGACTAAGATATGCAAGGAGATTGAGCCAATGCAAAGCAGAAAACAACCCCAAACGCCGAAACAAGAACCCAAGTTGCTCAGAGGTGCCGTCTCGTCCACCCGCGTTCGCTCATGTGTAACTTTTTAATGTAACAAGAACCAAAATAATGCCTTCACTTCTATCAGCCCAATTCTCCCCAGGTCCCCCTAACATCCCATTAACGCGATATATACGCATCCGCCTCACTGTGATCGTAAGTAAAGCCCAAGTCCCTTCAGTCACTTCTATTTGTGTGTGCCTCTTGCAAATACATCGCTTTAAATTTTGAAAGCGTGGCCGCCGTCTTTCGGGGCCAGTGCGTAGGATATATGGAGAGTTGTCTCAGCAGTTCGCACGAAAGTCTACTCAGCCTTCCTGGCCGCGGATCCGTTGCTCTGACCATAGAGCACACGTAGCTTCTCTCTGGGGATCGTCAAGGCGTTGATGCCGAGGTAGTTGCAGATGCTCGTGACAACCAAGTACGCCCATCTAAAGTAAACAATAGCGGCGAAGACGAAGTAGCCGTAGAGGTAGTACAGTTCGGCCTGCGCGCTGATCTGGTGGAATCCAAAGAGGGGAAGGTTGCCCAGGATCGCACCTCCTACAAGAGGCCACAGCATGACGGTCCAGTAGGGGAACGGCTGCCTTGTAAGATGAGCCAGAATCATCTTTGTAGTCATCCTTCCAAAAACGAAGGACATGGTAAGGCAGAACAGGACGAGGTGGTTCTCCTGCCTCAACGTCGAGTAAGGGGAATAGAGCCAGGCGCCAATGGAAAGCGTGTAGACGGCCATGGGCGTCCATTCGAGGAAAACGGGGGCGATGGGAAGGTTTTTCGCACGGCGAGCCTTGACGACGTTTAGGACGCAGAACGGAACGTGTGTGGTGAAGAGAGAGAGGAGAATGAGCCGGATCCAGATGTCACGGAAAGTAGTATCACCGATAGCCTCGGCATAGCCAAACAAGTACCGCTCGCCTACGAGATCGACGATAGGTTGCGTCCAGATACCGGGGCCATAAATGCCGGAAAGTGCCATGATCGAGCACGCGATTAAAAGACCCTCGGTGGGGCCATTGATGTAGCCCAGGTAGAGGGTGTGGGTGTGATAGGTCTCCCATGTGGAAAAGAACATGGCCAGACAGGGGCAGAGAGCGGTGAAGACGCCGGACTTGGAGTTACCGAGACCCATGGCAGCGGTCTCGAGAAGACTGGCAAGGGTGCAGTTCAGGGAGTCGATTCCGTGGTCGAAGAGTTCACCGAGGCCGCTGGAGGTGCCGGTTCGTCTCGCCTGCTTTCCATCGACGTTATCCATAGTCTGGTACATGAACAGGCCAAAGGCAAAACTCAAGTAGAGCCACGATGGTCCCTGGGCCAGTTAGCTTAGAGTACACATGACGCTTGCAAGCTATTCGTCCACCACAGCAAGCGCTATAACCATGGAAACTTGTCACACAAAACTCGGTATCGTTCAGGAGAAATTTCGACTTACTGGTCCTACGAGGTCGGGCATATAGATGACAAGGAGGCCAACATTTCCCAGAATGAAGAAGAACCCCAGAAGGGTTACCATGTTCGGCGCAAGCCATAGCGGTAATAACTTGACGAAAGCATTCCACTACACAAGAGGACGGGTTAGTCCAGTCTGACGAATCGAGCAACCGAGTATAGGAATCGGCCTGTCGCTCTTTGTTTTCCGAGCAAAGGAACGTCGAGTAGGGAAGGTTCGGTGAGAGCATGGGCGCCGGTGATCGGCGGATCAAGGGTTTTTAGGAAGGGTTGAGTCGTACATAGGGTCCTAGGATATAATAGGAGATGGGGGATTTATCGACGGAGGAATATTTGTAGGACTTGAGATGTACCAAGGCCTCTTCGGAGATGCACTCGGCAATCGCCTCCCCTACACATTATCGCAACACGGAAATTAGCGAGCTGTCCTCTAACTGGGCGAGGGGATGGGTTCGGAGGGAGGCTCCGAATTAAGCATACTTTTGCTAGGAGCCATTGCAGCGGATTCGGAGGGGCGTCGGTCTTGGTTATGGTTGAAGGCGGACGCGCACTGGAACGAAAGAAAGTTTGGTCAAGGGCAAGCGTGTTTGTTATAACAGACGCATTGTCACAGGCGAGGAACGGAATGGGAAAAGGAAGAAAATCTGAAGACCCAAGATGCGGGAGGCTGGAGGAAGAAGTTGTTGGCCTAGCCTGGAAGGACGGGAGAGGTATGGCGGGGGTAAAGGACAGGCGAGGATTTGAAGCGATGAAGCGGAAAAGGGAGACGGCGCTGACACTACTTCGTAGGTGAACCTGGCAAGAGCTGGACCAAGGACGAAGGAAAGGCTTTGTGCTGCGGGTTCGTTGGTGCCGTCGGAACAGTTCTATCAGGGTTGAGATTGGTGCAATATGGACAATAAAGGTCCTGCCCCCACCCACTCACGACACTATGCCAGAAGACGACACCCACCACACCCAACCTACGAAGTTTTACGTAGCACTCACGGGAATAGGCACTTGCCTGGCCTGGCGACAAAGTTTCTAGTGTGCAACCCCTGAAGAAATTACTGCAAACGGCTGCTGTTTATGTCACTTTAAATCGGCCACCTAGCGTGGAGAGTTTCCAGCCCTCGTGCGTTCCTAATCTTATTTCTCCATCCAATAAAGAGGATGTGCCTTGATTATCCATCAGGATCTTGCTCTGTCGAAGTCCATTTTGTATGATGTCGTTCGAGAGTGCTGTGTTTCTGTTTCTGATGCTGGGGTCGTGGGAAATGAAAGCCGCAGGAGCATGTACAAGTTCACTTGTTCAAAAATCCGCCTTACAACTCAAATATCGATCAAGATCAATTTGATCAATTCCTTTCATTCGATCAAGATTGATCAGCTGGCCCTGTGCCGTAGGGGATTAGCTTCCCCTGAGCTGAGTCCAGCCCCTGTTTGTCCCTTCGCGATACAAACTACTTTGACTTTGTACACACGTCCAAATTGCAGGGGTCTGCCCTAGTCGCTTCTCAACAAATTCGGCCTCCCAAAAGGCCAGTGAAGCCTCGCGTTCTGGCATGTGAAAACGAAGCTTCGTTGAGTGGCTCGGGTTAGAATGACTGGTGACGTCCTCACACACACATACACGACACCTTTCAGCTGTCAGGTGCCGAGCGTCATCCAGAATCCTGGTCCGTTTCGGCCATGTGGGTTTGAAGGAGAATGGATTTGGATCCAAGAGGTCTCAAACATTTGATACACGTCTAGAAGCGCGGACGGGGAACTGCCTCATTCCATCTAGGGTATTTTAATTTTTCCCGCCCATCCAAGCAATTCCCGCCGATCTAAAACCTCTGGAATGCAAGTGTAAATCCCAGAGCTGGTGCCTGGCTAGACCCCACTTGCGGGGAAAGAGAGTCGTCGTCTTAAAATCCTCGCGAAACGACGAGGTGGACTTGGCAAACGGTATCGAGGCCAGGGAGGGGAGAGAGGTCGAGGAAAGATCCAAATCGTTAAAGCGTCTTCAAAGAAGGAATAAAGAGATGGATTGTTGCTAGTGGTCCTAACAGCTTAAAGTTGTATCGATTGATAATATTGTTTTCCATGTTCGTTGCTGCATTTGCGTGGAAGCGGCCAAAAAGTTTGGGACAGTTTGCAGTTTAACCAGCACCAAAGTTGCAGTGTGCATTTCCTGCCACCACCTTGGCAATTCACCACTTCGACTCGATTAATGCCCTTTCCCTCGGGCAATCGCCATGAGATTCACCAACCCATACCGGACATGGCAAAATAATATGATTACCAGGTAACAATCATATTTTAGAAATATCACCCGCCATGTCTCTTTCCAAAACCCCCGGTTTTCCGGGCTTCGTCCCCTTTGCCTTGCGCATCCTCGTCGCCCTCCTTGCCCTCCTCGACCTCACGACTGCCTACACCGAACTCTCCGACGATGCCCTCCGCGGAATCCCATCAGCTGGCTCTGATTTTGACATCAAGGATGGCGCTCTCCTCGCGCCCATCTTGATACCTCGAGTCCCCGGCACCGAGGGCTCCCAGATTGTCCAAAAACACTTCGTCGACTTTTTCAAGACGAACCTCCCCGACTGGAACATTGGATTTCAAAACACGAGCGCGACGACGCCGACGTCGGGCAAGAAGAAAATACCCTTCGTCAACCTCGTTTTTAGGCGAGATCCGCCTTGGGCCTCCGAGGGAGACGTTAGCCGTCTGACTCTTGTTGCGCACTACGATAGCAAGGTTGAACCCAAGGGCTTCATCGGCGCGACGGACAGTGCTGTCCCATGCGCCGTGCTGCTTCATGCTGCTCGAAGCATCGATGCGGCGCTTACGAAGAAGTGGGCTAATATGGTCGCGAACGGAGAGGCCGGCTCTGGGTTGGAAGAGGAGAAAGGTGTTCAAATTCTGTTCCTCGATGGCGAGGAGGCCTTCGTTGCTTGGTCGGCTACCGATTCTCTCTACGGATCAAGGTAAGACCCTCCGCAACAATCCGTGGATGTCCCTTTGGCTTATCATCGCTAACCTTTCCCCCTTGTCAAATAGGGCCCTCGCAGAGGCCTGGGAAGGCGAGTTCTACCCCGCCACATCAAACTTCCAGAACCCCCTCCGCTCCATCAGCCTCTTCGTCCTCCTCGACCTCCTCGGCTCAACAACCCCATGGCCTCGCGTGTCATCCTACTTCCTAACTACACATTGGGCCTACCAAGCCATGGCCAAGGTCGAGAAGCGCATGAGAGACCTCGGTCTCCTTCAGACCAGGCTTCCGCCTACCGCTGGTCTCTTCCTCCCCGACTCCAACAAGAAATCCAACGCTTTCACCCGCGGATACATCGAGGACGACCACATCCCATTCATGGCCCGCGGCGTGGAGATCTTACATATCATTCCGTCGCCGTTCCCTGACCAGTGGCACGATTCGAAAGGAATCCCCGACGATGGCGAGCACCTCGATATCCCCTCAAGCGACGACTGGGCCAAGATTGTTACGGGTTTCGTTGCGGAATGGATGGAGCTTGATAGCTATCTACCGAAGAAGGCCGGGGACAAGAGGTCTGTCAAGACAGAGCTATGAGAGCGTGTTTTCATCCCGTTGATAAACTTTCTAGGATTCCATCTCGTTGATGTATTTCTAAGATGCGATCTTCTGGGCTCTCCTTGTCCATTGTGATAGTTGCTGGCGTTTGGGGGATGTTACTTGGAATTTTATTGTACTATTTTGGCGAGCCATTTGGATTATACCACAGGAGGAGGACATATATAGTTTTCCAGAATATAGGCTCTTTCCTGCTTGCGACACCCTCATGATTCACCTCTTAATCTGCAAACCATAGAACTCCCATTGAACTGCTCGAGGTGTTTACAGTGCAACCTTATCGATTTTATCATGTGTGGTGTTCAATTCACACTGTGATTCGAGACTCCTTGGAAGTGGAGGAACGCGAGGTACGTACCTGCCGCGCTGGCAACTTGACGCAAGTTAACACGAAGCTCGAAAAGCTTCAAGTCCATATCCAGCAGTGACGACCTCCCTCGAGCCTTCCGACAAGCCTTCAACCCTCTTCCCCACCACCAACCCAACCCACTCCTTTTCTTTTCCTATTTTTCTTTTTCACCCCGCACACAACATAGCAGTGCCACAACTCTGGTAGTTTCGAAGCAATGCGGATCCTCCAATCGCTGTCGACGCTGCTGTTGGTGGCCAGCACTGCGTACGCGGCCTCGAGCTGGGAATTCGACGATGCGACGGTTTCGATCAAATCGAGGAAGAGCGCGGGTATGACGGAAAAGTATAGCCCCTTGCACCCTTATTATCTACGCTCCAATTTGCAGCACTAGATGGAGTGGGCTAACATGGTCGCAATTCAGATTCACGCAAAAGGCTGCCCTCTCGAAAGCGCTTCCTCTAGATACGACAGATACCATCAAAGTGGTGCTGAAGACAAAGGAGGACGGAAAGCCAAAGAAGCCTCATCAGGCCTTTGTGATTATTAAAGAGGAGGATACAGGTCTCGAGGCTCCATTTGCCTTTGCAGTCAAGGAGAGTGGAAAGGCTGTTGTTGAGATTGTATGTCCCTTCGCATGCCCCCAGACACACAATCGTCCAAATTGAGAAGCCCAGATAACTGACTTGTTCTTTTTTTCTTCCCTTTGATATAGCCTCGCAAAGAACTCCCTGTTCAGCTCCTCCTCTCCAAGAAGCCCCTCCACGCCAGCATCGTCATCGGCTCTTTCGGCTCGTCGGAAGGTCTCATTCGCCCCGTCTTCGACATCGACCTTGTCGAGAACCCAACCGCGACCCCTCCGCAGTACGAGAAGCCCCTCCGATACGGCAAGCTACCCGAGATCCACCATATCTTCAAGGATCCAGAGCGAGTTCCTCCCAAGATCGTCTCTATCTTCTTCACGCTCTTAGTCTTGGCACCCATCCCCGCCCTCTTCATAGGCGTAGGTCTCACTCGTTTTCTAACTATAAAATTTCTTTTTGGAATTTGAACTGACAATGATATCGGGTAGTGGTTCATCCTCGGCGCTAATCTCACCCACCTCAAGTCCGCCTTTGCGGCTGCGCCCATCTCTCACGTTGTTTTCTTCGGGTCCATTGTTGCGATGGAAGCTTCCTTCTTCATGTATCACAGGAGCTGGAACCTGTTTCAACTGCTTCCCGTTGCCGGCGTCATTGGTGTCATTACCTTCCTCAGCGGTACCAAGGCTCTAGGTGAGGTGCAGAGCAGGCGATTGGCGGGCGAGCGATAAGTAGGCGATGGCAAGAGTAGTGAATGGAGGGAGAAGGAAAATAAACCGAGCCGGTAAATGTTTTTTGGCTCGTTATTAAGAGGCCACAGCGGAGTGGTGATGGAAGGTAAGACAGAGCAAAAACGAAATAAATTTCCACGTTTACGTTGTACAATACTTTTTTATTTGAGCTTTTGTAGAGAAGCGATGGAGCCTCGTTTTGAGAGATCAGGATCGCAAGAGGCGAAATGGCCCTGGAATAAACGTACCTTCCAAACAATCTTGGACGTTCCGTTTTCTTGGCTCCCGCGTCATGGATGCGATGATGGGCAATCCACATTTACTCGCAGCTTCCGTCTAGACAGTGGATTCGGTTGTGCTTTCTCTTTTCCACTTTCTACTCCCTCTTCGCAATGTTGCTTTGTCAACAATGTTCCATGTCCTGTTGAAGCATTCCGGGCAGGAGCCTCCTCGAAGTCGGCGGGCGTTGCCCTCTTCAAAGTCGAGCAGATTAGGTATTGGATGTTACCTTCCGAAATAATACCCGTCGATGTAGTTCTCCTTCACCAGCAAGTATCTCTTCGATATTCTTTGCCATGGCTAGAACTTTTCTCCCATCGTCCTCACCAAACCTACCTATTCTCGACAACAGCGTATCTAGTAAAGCGTCTTACAACAGCTGAATAGCTAGGCATTAGCCTTTCTCCAGCGCATTTATATCATACCACCCGAGCAGAGGTAGTCCTAGCGGACGAACGGTTTAGAGCCATCGCCAGCATCACTCCCACCCGTTCTCCAGTCTCTATACCACGCCAGACAGAGGCATCACTTCATCTATTCAAGCAACGTGAAAGAAAAAAGAGCGCCAGGAAAGAAGAGCACCACCTACCCACAATGTGCGAGATCCGGCACATGAGAGCATGCGAAAGATGCCACCGAGTCCACCAACTCCTAATCGAAAACTGCACCAACATTCTCGACGAAAATCTCCGCGGAACCTCCAGCGACGGCATCGAGACGCTTACGCCGGGCGAGGGGATCATGGACCTGAGGACGGTGCCGGTTCACCACGTTATTTTCGAGTTTTGCTGGTCGCCGTTGGAAGGGTGCCGAGGCCTGCGATTTGCCGGACTTGTGGATGCCATGGGCCTTTGTCGGACTTGTAACCAGACATTCACGGTCCATCAGCCTCGATGGGGGTCGGTTGTGGGGGGTCGGCCGCCGGTTTTCAGGCCGAGTAGTTGGCTTTGATCCTTCGTATGGGTCGTGAGATTTATCTTGGTAGGGGACGGATATGGGGGTGAGTTGGTATTCTGAAGTTGGATCTCGATCTTTGGGGGTGGTTGTGTGGAGGCAAGCGGAGCACTTATTAGGATTGGGGGAGTTACACTGGGTTCGAGTTCAGAAAGCGATGAATATGGGGGCATCGATAGAGCCACTGGGCGCATGTCGATTAGCATCTTCTCTCCCTTCTTTATTTTCGACAACTTATCACCAATAACCACGTTAGCAGCGTCTGTAGTTCGCAGAGTTCGTATCACTCCAGATGCGAATGTGTGATGCGACGAATCTGCCGATACTCATACATTCTCCCTCCCGCTCCTGCTTAAGCGCAGGAGAAGAGGGGGAAGGGGGGGGGGGCTAGTAATACGGATGGTTTATTCTCTACCCATTCCACCGCGGTGGGTTTTAACGTTAGGAGCCAAATATTATTACCCAGCTCAGTTTCAGATCCACACAATCTATCGACCCTCTCCAAAGTGGCCCTCGATGACGACGATGAAGTAAACGAAGCCTGGGGTAGGCAAGTCGAGGTACACGCCATCCGTAGCTAGCCAAAGATATAAATGTGAATAGTACCAGGGATGGCGTGAGCCCATTGATCAGTCGGAATTTACAGACGGAGTGTACGTTGGTACTTGTCGAAAAGTATTGCCCAATCGGAACTTCGGGCCACTGTTATTGGCTGCCGCATAGTTTAGTGTGCAAGGGGGACATCAACTTCACTAGCACCAGAGTAGAGACCATTTCTCTGCAATATAGCCTCCTTTTTTTCTTTCCTTTCGTAATTGCTAGATCCTTGATTTTATCTATATACTTAGTATACAGGCCTAGGCAGTTATTCCCTTCTCCTCATTTTTCTTGCTGTCATGATCAGGAAGCTTCCTAAAGGGTATCACCACAGCCAAAACTGCTGCTGCCGCCGAGGCCGCCAGAGAAAAGGCAAAGACGTCCTTGATCCCAACCATGTATGCGCCAACCACGGCAGTCAAATCCTCGCCTGCGAAGACATGCCGGATCTCGGATGCGCCTGTGTTTATGACGTCGAATGGGTTGACGTTGGGGGCAGTATTCCGCAGGGTCTCCAGCATGCGGTTGGCGAAGAGGGACTGCGCTACCGCGACGAAATAAGCACCGCTAATCGATTGGCACACTAGTGTCCTAGAGTTAGTACAGAATATTACAGCAAGAGATGCACAGCCTTGTCATGTTACGTACTGAGCATAATACCGGTACTATTCGCCACGTCTTGCGGCTTAGAAAGCCCTGCACAGCCGTCACGGCCACCTGGTTCCCGAGGCCGAGACCGAATTCGAAGAGGATCTGCGGGCCTATATACCGAGCCTTCGATGAACCGACGCCCAACATGTACAACAGAGCGGCTCCAGCCGTCACCAGGAGCGCACTGATAAGTTGGTACGGCTGCAGGAGGCGTGTTTTTCCGATGACGGCACCGCTGATCATGGATCCAGCAGCGAAGAAGGCTAGGAATGGAAGGGTGTTGACGCCGCTTGTGATGGCCGACTGACCGTGTATGGACTGGAAGTAGATAGGTAGGTAGAACATGACTTGGTAGAGAGCAGCGTTGGAGCTTTAAAGGAAAGGCAATGATTAGCTTCAAATTCTTGACGGAATTCGTGGGGAAAAGATGACTTACATGAAGCAGTACAAGGCATTTCTCCACGCCAAACGCGGCCGAAGGAGCCTCAACGGCATCATTCCTCGTTCGCCCTGAATACACTCGACGACGAAGAAGAAAAGGAACAAGACAACCCAGAGGACCAACGTGGCGACCACACTCCCATCACTCCACGACTTGGCCTGGCCCCCCCACTGGAGGGCCAAGGTCAGACACACGAGCGACGCCAGCCAGATGCTGAAGCCCGGAAGATCGAGCTGCAGGATGACCTCCATCCAAGTAGCCTGGACGGGCTTTATGTGCTTTAGAATGTACAAAAACAACACTAAAAGGACGATGATGGGAACGCCGAGCGGGAGATTGATCCAGAAGCACCAACGCCAAGAGATGCCACTCGTGAAGGCGCCGCCGATGACGGGACCTAGTATAGTCGAGATCATGAAGATGCCCATCCAGCTTCCGATGAGCAAGGGCCGTCTCTTGGGCTCCGTCACGTAGTTGATAATGATCAGGGAGCCGCCAAGCGTCCCCGATGCGCCAAGGCCTTGAATCGCACGACCGACTATGACGGACTCGCTGTCCGGTGCCGCTGCGGCCACGATGCTTCCGATTAAGTAAAGCACCACGGAGCAAAGGTAGGCGTACTTGACGTTGAGGTACTTGTATAGCTTTCCCCACATGGGCGCCGTGGCCCCGACTAACAGGAAGGTGGCGCTCCCGTACCAGCCGACATCGTCGAGGCGGTGGAACTCGTCGGTGATGGCGGGGATGGCCGTGGCTACGATGCCAATCTCCAAGGCGGCGAGAAGCGTGTTCATAAAGATGGTGAACATGATGAGGAGTAGGTGCAAGCCCGTCGCGTACTCAGGCTCGATCTCGGTATCCAAATTGTCTTCCTTGTCTTGCTTCTCGGGGATGTTATCGGATGACGGCGACTGCTCGCCATTCGTGGTCGAGTCTGTCGGATTACTGCCTTCCGTCCCGGCCACCTTCATCATGCTCTTCTCAGCGGCCGGACTCGGGGATGACATGTTTTCGGTCTGCTGTGCGGTTTCTGTGTCTATACTCTCAATCATCGTGTCGAGATGAGAGTGAGAGCACATTTCTCAATTCTCAGGTAAGTGGTATGGAAGTTTTATGAGCCATGCGTGACAAGCTCGTTCAATGCCCTCCAAATGACATGAGCTACCAAGTAGAACGGAGGAAGCATCGAAGGGCAGTTACACAGTTACACCATATGAATGCGGTCACTCGACCGCCGTGACGGCATGGGATGTTATTGGTTGACAGGCCCCGACGTTCCGCTTCCTCCGTCTGGATGCTGCACGGGCGTGGTCCTAGCGATGCTTACAGTGCTGCATTGCGCCGTACGAAGTAAACCACGCTGGTGAACGCCCTTCCTCCGCCGGCCTTCCTCCGCTGTACGAGGGATTCCTCAATTCACATTTCACTTCGTAGCCCGCAACTTTCAAATACCCTATCTACCAGAAAACGAAATTGTTCCTATCGGCGGACCAACTCCGTTGAAAACGATGTCACATCCACATAATGGTCAGTCCGAGGCGAAGAAAAGGAAGCTCCGGAAGGGAACCCACAGCTGCTGGGAATGCAAACGGCGGAAAATGAGGTGCATATTTGACCCAGAGCGGTTCCCGGGTGCAGGATGCCACGGCTGTCGGCGGCGGGGTTCCAAATGCATCGGCCAGGAGTTTCCCGAAGATATCTCTCTTGCTACAGAGGAGACCCGAACCCCGAAAGTGGGTGGTGGTATTAGCATTGCGAGAGTTGAAGATCCGGTTGATCCATCGATAGATCGCATGAACGGAGATGGAATTGGTGCCTCTTCTGACGGAAGAACGTCCAGGAGGCCTGATGAAGAAGGCGCAAGGGTCCTGATGGACTCCGGCATTCTCACTCCTATGTCAATGAGGTCGGAGCCTTCACAACACCTAGCCTTCTATACATCTTTCGAGGTTAGTAACCCCCCTCCCCCTTTCTCCCTCTCGTCGCCTGTGTATCAACACTTTAGTATCCATCTTACAAATACTCACTGCTTCCATCAGCGCCGCACTGTCGAGAATGGCATTTCTGAGGAAACGACTAAGATGCCGGCCTCCCACGGGAAATATGGAAGGCTGTCTCAGTTCTTGCATGCATCACTGCCATCCCGAGAAGATACTGAGAGGATGTGCAGAGCCAGCCGCGACCCTACCGTGCTTCCCAACGAGATATTGACCATGCCATACACAGCCCTTGACCAGAGCGGCCTCCAAACCCACAGGAGCCTACTGGAGATCCCTGGACCGGATCTTCATCCTGTTCTAATAGCAAGGCACATACTCCAGCTCGCCATCTTCCTGCGGCACCTCCACCCCGACCTCCACTCCGAGATCAAGGAACTGCCGGAGTCGCCGCGGGCCATGATGGAACGGCTCGCGAATCTCGCCATCAACCTCGTCACGACCAACGACGAGCTTCTCGGCAGTATCGAAGGCCTCGAGTGCGTCATGATCGAGTGCATGTACCAGGCCAACATCGGGAATCTCCGACGAAGCTGGGTGGCGGGTCGGAGAGCCATTAGTATCGCACAACTGATGGGCCTTGACCGACCACATCAGCGGGCACAGTACAAGGTGCTCGACCCCAGAACGAAACACGACCCGCAGCTGATGTGGTTCCGGATCGTTTTTCTGGACCGAAATCTCTGCCTCATGCTGGGTCTTCCCGAGGGTAGTCCCGACTGTAGCATGACGTCGAACGCGCTGCTTGCAAATGACACCCCCATGGGTCGCCTCGAGAGGAGACACTGCGTCATCGCCTCTCGGATCCTGCAGCGAAATGCGTACGACCTGTGCGAACAGCCGCCGAGTGTCCCAGAACAGACTTTGCGGGTCGGCCGAGGCCACATCTAGGTTCGGTGCTAGCCACCACTTGCTGGGGAGACTTCGGGCCGCCTTCTGCAGCTCGGCGTCCAGGGTCCGAGTCAGCGCGAAGACTTCGGGACTCGGGTCCTCCACTACAACCTCCTCAACCAACTCCACTTACCCTACATGCTTCGCTCCTCATCGGCCGAGCGCAGTAAATACGAATACTCTGGCACCACCTGCGTCAACGCCTCGCGGGAGGTGCTCTCGCGCTTCACCACGCTACGGCGCTTCAACCGAATTGCCTACAGCTGTCGCACCATCGACTTCCTCGCCCTCATGGCGGCCATGACCTTGCTATTGGCCCACCTCGATAGCAGCCGCCGGTCCGATGATGAGAATCTCCTGGCGCACCAGTATCTCAGTGACCGGGCCATGATTGGGCAGGCGCAGGAGAACATGAGGGAGGTTAACCGGCTTAGTTCGGATGCGCTTAGTGCGCAGAGCGCGGACCTTCTGGAGCGGTTGTTGGCCATCGAGATTGACGCGGAGAGGGTGAGTGTGCAGGAGACGACGTTGCAGAGGCAGGAGCAGGATCGGGGTCAGGATCGGGGTCAGAATGACGATGCTATTGTGAGCGTGCACATTCCGTACTTTGGCATTATTAAGATTGCTCGTGAGGGCATGAGCAAAGTAGTTCCTAGACAGCAGGTTGCTACCCAGTCGTCGATAGTACAGAACTCCGCTGCACCTAGCACAGACACCGTTGTTGTTGAAGAAACACAGGCGCGGGCCCCGGGGTGTTCTGGACCTGGTGGAACCCCAAATACCGGTACCGGGGCCGCGGAACCTCTACTGATGTCACAGCAAGACATATCGAGCTTCCAACTAAAAACTCAATCGCCAAGCCAGCTGGGCGAACTCTCAACCCCCGAGCCGCGTGACACCGGTGTTGGCGAACATTTCACACCACACCCCCCGAGCTCTATCGATCCTTTCCTGGAATATGGAGATTATCCGGGCCTGACAGCAGGCGGAGAAGACTGGGCATTCCAGGGCGTCGACATGGCCTTCTTCGAGAGCCTGATGAGGACTGCCGCCGGGAACGAGGGCTGAGGCGACTGCGGTTGGATTTTTAGCAGGAATGAAAATAAAATTAAATAAGATACTCGAGGCGGGACTCGTAAAGATCAAAAGGCTTGGGAATGTCAAGCAAGAGCGATTCCATTGACTCAATTGGTGTTTGAGGCTTTATCTGTACACCAAGGTCTTCTCCAACTTCATTGTTCAGCCGTTCCATTGTACAGCCGAGTCAGGTTGAGCCAGGCCACCTTCAATGTTGACCTTGAGGTTCAATTGTAGTCGTCAGCTCATGTTGCTGGCACCAAGACATTGATGCCAGAGTCATTGTGTGAATACTGGCCTTCTTCTTTTGGATTTCTTCTTTCACGGCGCACGACACGCCTTGGCTTCATGTTCACGAGGGGCTCAACGATTTGGATGCCCAGCGGTTTGGGGCAGGCCATGTTCATGGATGGTCAGTACTTTGGAGAACCCAAGCAGTCTCTCATGAGTCACAGCGCTAATCCACGCAGTCGACTCTGGAAACAAATACGTTTCAGTCCCCGTTGAGATCTAAGAAGACACTAAGGCTCATCGGAGCGCCGGCAACTGAGCGAAAGTGCTCTTCTCTGGAGAGGGAACGCCCTGGTTCACGCTCACTTAGCCTTTGTAATGGTTTGAATTTTAGTCTTATTGTTTTTTTTTTATATTTATATATATATATATTTTTTCGTCAACTCGCAGCATTTATTGCCTTTCCGTTTGCAATCTTTAATCAAAACTTTGAACCTGTACCACTTCTCTCCGTCTCTTCGCTGAAGTACCTTCAATGTTGTATTCAAGATCTGGTTAATAGGATAACTCGATCCTGGTGCCTGGCACTAACAACCTCAACGCACACCATCCATCAAAGCCGCACCACATTTTTCGCCGCTTGCCGCTTGCCGCTTGCCGCTTGCCGCTTGCTGCTTGCTGCCTCGCCTTACCTCCCTTTGCTCCAGTCAGGTCTCATCGCCTCACAAGCGCCACCCACACTTCATGGCGCCCACCACCCACCCACCATTTGATGCCTGTTGTTCCTGAGACACTGCTGCCTAGGGGCAAAGTCTCTGGATACCCCTTATATATCAAAATATGGAGTAAAAATATCGCCTTCGGGCAAATGGTCAAGTTGTAAAAATACAGAGAAGATTAGCATGGTCCCTGCACAAGGATGACACGCTCTATCAAAGAGAAGCTGCTCATTTTTTTGGCCTAGCCGCCACTCGTTCGATTCTTAGGATGATCTCTTTTATTTTTATTTTTTTTTATGTCTCCTTTTCTTTCCGTCTACCATATATAATGATGAGCACAACTGGTGTCCTATTTAGCTAGACTCTTTAACGCACAGTAGCCATCGACTTTCATCCCAGCTAATGGTTATCCTATGCTCCGTAAGATTGATACTAGTTTACGAATAGCCAAAAGACACAGTTTTGGGGTAGATTCTTTCTTCCACTTCGTTTCTCTGTTCCTACACCCGAGACGGTGCGGCCTTTCTACGCAGGGTCGACTGATATCGAGGTGCTCTTGCGATACAACGGCAAGAAGTTAGAGCGCAGATTCGTCGCAATGATAGATCACTTTTCCGAGCCGGTTTGGCTTGGCCGAGACATGCCAGGATGTATTCATCATTAACGAACCTCGGCCATACAAGAACGAGTCGATCTTTACATCAACATGCCGCTGTCTCGGATCCTCGAGGTTTCTAAAGGGGGGAGTTTGATAGCGGGAGGTTCTTCCGCAAGGAATGAAGTAAGAAAAGAGAAAAGTGCCCAAGAGGAAACTGAGATGTAAATGAGCCATTCGGGTCAAGATGGCGACTCCGGTTTCCTCGGCGTCCTCACCGCTACCATCACATATGAAGCTCTGCGCAGCAGACGCGAGGAGTAAGTTAGAAGGTGCCAGAGGCGATAGTACAATAATGGTGATAATTTCATAAGTTGGGTGCTTTTAAAGTAGCCTCCAGTCTGCTGCAGACCCGATATAGAAGAGCAAAGACACCGGCTTCGCTCGTAACTATATGTGGCTCAAGGGGTCGAATACATTCGATCAAATGATACATTGCCCACGGGGTGCATTAGAAACTTCCCTTGGAACCTTGCAGCTCCCGGAGTTTGCTTGCGCGCTCCAAGGAGCTCACCTTTTTTTCTTTTTACTACTGCTATGGGACGCGAAAGGATACAAAAACCTAAGTGTCGCGGCTTCCCAGCGTCGTCTCTCCGCCTCCCGCCTCCTCTTTTTCTCGGCTTTTCTCTCTCGTTCCTCCTCCTCTTCACTGTCCTCATCGTCATCATCTCGCCATCTCTCCCCTCGCCGTCTTCCCTCTCTTCTGTGCCGCTCCCCCCGTCTCTCCTCCTCCTGCCTCTCCTCTTCCTCCGCCTCTTCCTCCTCCTCCTGTTGTCTTCTCTTTCTCCTCTCCTCCTCTCGCCTTCTCTCCCTTCTCCCCTCGCCCCGTCTCTCCCTGCGTTCTGGTTCCCTTTCCCACGTAGACTGCCCCTCCAACATTCGGACCATATCCCGCGCCGCGTAGAAATCAAGCCCAAATCTCGTCCGCCGATGCCACCCGCAAGCCCGAACGCGGCAGCTCGAACATCGCACGAGAGCTTGGCCACTCCCCATCTCTCGCTCGGCACCACCCTCGCGTTCACATATCGGGCAGACCAAATTGGCGACCTCCGCTAGAGGGATAGCGTGCCACTGCATATCGTAGCCGTGGCTGCAGGTCATGTCTCGGTTTATTACGTACCTCCGAGTACCGCCCTGTATAGTTATTCATCCTGTTAGCATCGATTGCTACCAAGGAGAGAGGCCGGGAAGAAGAAAAGTGCTAAAACGCACCTCAATCACCTGAGTGATACTGAATTCCCTCGAGTTGGCGTGTGGAGGTGTAGGGCCTCGCTCATCTGTTAGAAATGGTATGTTAGCCGGCCCTGGTGCTTAGAATATAGATACCTAGTGCTTGGCAGGATCTAATGGATATAAGTTACCCCTATGAAAGTAGTTGCAAACGAGCCATTATTTCTCGTATGAAATCCATCCTCTCTGTTTCCTCTTGATATAGATATCAGGGCCAGTCCATTTTGGGGGAGGCTGAGAAGAAACCGGGATGGACTGCTTACGCAGTCACGCGGTGCACTTACCTATGGCATCACCCATAAAGCGGAGTGGTGGAGGTGTGCGGACTCGCGGGGCCGGAACTACCGGCTCTGGTTGTCTGGTGGGCTCTGGCGGCGGCGGCGTTGGTGGCTGTGGCTGCGGCTCTGGTCGGCGTTCTGGCTCCGGCTGTCTCGCCCATTCAGGCTCAGGAGGCGGTCGCGGAGGTGACTCTGGTTCCGGCTCTGGTTCCCACTCTCGTTCCAGGAACATCGCCGGATCGAGATTTTCGGCTAGTTCCAGTTGCCTCGCAATATCAAGCTGTCTTTCAAGGTCTAGCTGCCTCTCCCTCTCCAGGTCCATCGGCCCGGCTGGTTCCGGGGGTGGGAGTTGCGGGATTTGCGCGACTGGACGCAGAGGCTCCCTTTCCTCTGCCAGTCCCAGCGGTGCCCGTCGCCAACCTCGCCCAGCCAGGCGTTGCCGTAGCTCTCTCGCCAGGTTCCCCTCTCTTTCCACCCCGGCCTGTCTCGCCCGTCTTCCCCATCTTAGCATACGTCCCTCTCTCGCGAAATGCAGTTCTCGTGCAAAAGGCTGTTCTCGCGGCTGCTCCCTCGGCGGATCATCCCAGGGCATCGGGGGGAACCCAAAACCATCAAAACCATCGCCAGGTAGAAACTGAAATATGTAGTTAGCAACTAGATATGTCGAAGTGAATCTAAGCGTCCATACCTGTAGACCGCGGTCATCCCACGCTGCGGGCGGAGGAGGATCAGGATCGTTGACGTCCTGGCCTCCTTGCCGGTAAAAACGAGCACGGTTTCTCGCCGGGAGACCTCTGCCCTCATAGTGGACACATAGGCATGTTTTCCATCTGGCGCCACAAAGGTAGCAGAATTCATGGCCACATTGGCATCTGCAATATAAAACCCACCTCTCCCCTGCTTCCCCCCTAGAGCCAGAGGGAAGAGGAGAGAGGAGGGAGTTAGTTAGCGGGGTATTCCTCAAATATATAAATGGCAGGAAGACGAAGAGCAAAAGATAACAAAGAGAAAACATACGTAATATGGTTGCAACCGTCTGCCAGCTCAACCAGCCTCCCACACCGGTCACATCCAGAGAAACCATGCTCATCAATCATATCCATCACCTGCTCGTTTTCCCCATCCTCCTCTACGCAGGCGGTGCCCGGGTGTGATTGCCTTTTGCACTGCCGGCATGTTTGCTGACCACAAACAGGACATCTTTCGGGGTCTTGTGTGTTGGGAGGAATAAAGCTGCCGCAGTCTCTGCTGTGGCAGTAGGTCCTATGCCTCGGCAGAACTCCCCACTCTAGTCCTGACTCCCTCCAAACGTCGAGGAGGCGCGCGTGGGAGTGGGAGTTTCCCGCGGCCCAGCGAACGGCGTCCTCCGTCAGAGGTTGATGGCAATGAGGGGGCCAGCTCCCTTCGTTAGCGAGGCCGGTTCGAATACATTGCCGGAGACAGGGGGCGCAGTACCAGCAGCCGCAGGGGAGTTGTAACATTGGCATGCCCGACTCTGCGCAGATGATACACTCACCATCGCCGTTGTTGCCGTTATCGGCTCCCTGTTCTCTATTGTCCGGGAAGCTATCCGCCACATCGCTCGTCGCAATGATACGCAATCTCTCCTCCGAGGTGATCGGTGCTCCTCGTCTTCCTTCTGGACCTACTACCAGCTGAGGTCTATCATCCGCAGCATTTGCTTCGTTAAGCCAGCCATGGTCATGAGCTAGGAGACCAGCGGCCTGAGCTCTCCGCAACTGGGCGGGGAGGCTATCTCTGTCATCAAGATTCAAGCCTGTTGCAAGGAGGTGATCCAAAGTCTCGTCGTCGAGGTACTCAAAGCCCTCCATACTGATTGTCACTTGGAATGTACTAAGGGTATGTTGAGTTCGGACGTGAAGATATGGATGCGCGAGCGTGTGAGAGCACGGGAAGAAGGAACTTGATGGTGAAGGAGCTGTGGGCTGCTTCAAGGAATCGAGGCGAGGGAAGAACTTGAGCGAGCTTAAGAGCCGCCCAATATATAGAGCGAGGCCTCATGATGCTGGAAATGGAAGGCCAGCTCTATTAATGCTCATTTCATTATGAGAAAGGGGCGGCCAGTCTCAAATGGCACCGCACCTGGAAGTTGGAATGGAGAAAGTAGAGTGAAGACACCTGGTTTATGAAGAATGAGGAAGGTACATTCGGTGCTGGGGAGATGTAAACCCCCAATGGACCTGACCTGATCTCTATAAGACGATATAGACATCCCTGGCAAGAGTTACTGGCTCAAAGTCACAAGCTCAAGAAGTTGGTCTTGAAGAAGTTCGTATCTTAGCAGGTGAACCGGGACCCGAATCGAGGAGATTGGCGCGTGAATCCGCTCAGATATCACATAGATGAGATAAATTAAGCATCTTATCCCGAGTAGTACCGAGTCAAGGTCTTGCCGAATACAGGGCTCCATCGAGTAGTTGCAAACTAGGGTTAATAACATCAATATCCAAGTGAGTAGGCAAGCGAGCATCAAGTTGAACAGAAGAAAACGTATCTGGTATATTTTAGTTGTAGGCTAGGGGTTGTATAGCCTCTGATGATATGAACAATGCCATATGGGCATGTCCCACTCCACCTCCTTTCCAAACCCTCACCGAGTATTAGCGTAGCTGTATATAAGAGTAGAGGGCCTCTTTTAACATGTTTCCAAAGATTATAGAAGACCACGACTGGAGCGGGTATATATGAGAGGGGGGTATGATATCTCCATGTCCCGTACTCCAAGTCAAGATGTAGGCCAGGATGGTGTGCAAATAGTAAGTGAACGGCATCGAAGAGAGTGGGGGACCACCTAAATTGCTCCATGTAATGACAAGCCCAGTTGATCGTGCAAAATCCTTTCCGTGATATCCCATGAGAATACACCCCTCCCCATCAAGCCCATTGCCTTATTTCGTCCCGGAAACTTGTAGACGAGGAGGAAAAATAAAAAGAGTAAAAAAAGGGAAAATAGATGTAGATCGTCGTGATTCCGTATAAACGCCGCCGCATCATGAACTCCGTCGCTGGTACCCAATATCAAGCCTGGTGGTATAGACATGAACAGAAAGATGAAAATGCCGAAAAACAAAATGATGAGGACGCGAGTCGGTGCCCGAGGTCCAGAACTCCATTTGGCTCCAAACATATTAGTAGCTAAAATCCACATTGGACATGTGCGGCAGCGTTTTATTACTATTAGAGTTGCCTGAGAATGCCGCGGGGGGTGGTGCGACTACCGTCGCGCTTGAGCTTGACGATGCCGTGCTGCCCACTGTTGTCGATGAATTGGATTGGGTGGGTTCTAGTTCGTGTTCGGGGGGTTGGCCACTCGGTGACCAACCTTCGTCCAGGATCTGCTGGAAGCTCCAGCTAGGTTCGAAACGGGTGCTGTTCCACGCGTAGTCGACTCTCTCATACATTTCGTCAATCTGTTCAAGACTGATCTTGCTTGTTTCGTAGACCATGCACCAGACAAAGAAGATGGCGATGATGCAACAGGCTCCCCATAGGAAGAAGATCTTGGGTCCAATGTTTGCAGACCCACGATCGTTGCCTACCATAAAGGGAGTTCCATAGGCGATAGCGAAATTCAAAAGCCAGTTTGCCGCTGTCGAAACGGACATGGCCTTGGCGCGGACCTTGAGCGGGTATATTTCTGACGTGACGACCCATGCCACAGGGCCCCACGACGCCGCGAAAAAGAAAATGTAAATGGCGCAGAAGACAATGAGAATTGTTTGAGCGACGACTTCAAGATCTGAGCCGGCCGCGGTAGTGAATGAAGCAATAAGGAGCTGGCATACTGCCATGCCGATCGCTCCGACGATGAGGAGCTTACGCCGACCCCATGATTCAATAACAAGAAGACCAGGAATTGTCGAGACCACGTTGATAATGTTGATAATGAGTGATATTGTGTAAGGGTTGTCGACTCTGGCTCCCCGGAAGAAAGTAGTGCTATAGTACATAATGAAGTTAATACCTGTTAGCTGTTGGAGCATTTGCAGGACGCATCCGGTAAGAGTTCGTCGTCCGAGATGAGGGCTGCCACGGATGATATCCCAATACGTATCGGGGCCCAGGGTGAGCTCGTATTCGTGATTCGCGACGATTTCTTGGAGCTCGTCGATGAGAGCCGGATGCGTAATATCGAGACGCCGAAGCCGACTCAAAGCGAGGCCAGCAGCCTCCGGGCGACCGCGTTTCACGAGATATCGAGGGGTTTCGGGGAGGATTAGGAGACCGAGGGACAAAATGAGAGCTGCGGAAAGCTGCAGGCCTAAAGGAATTCGAAAAGCAGCCGACGTGTGTTCCATTTTGTGCGTAATAATATTGATGATAGAAGCGGAGAGAAGGCCAATGGTGATCGAGAGCTGGTAGGCGCAGACTAGAGTACCTCGAATCCATCGGGGTGCCATTTCGGATTGGTATAAAGGAACGAGAACTGATATGGCACCAACTCCAACACCGGCCAAGAACCTGGTGCGACTGTTAGACACAACTACCCATTCAACGTGTCCATCGACGAGATCCTATTGCAACATACCTTCCTGCCATCAACATGGGCAGTGCCTGGGCACAGGTTTGTAGAATACCTCCGACGGAGAAGACGGCGGCGCTGACGAGGAGCGAGAGTCGACGGCCGATCGAGTCGGCACCGGGAGCAGAGAGAAGAGCGCCAAAGAACGTCCCGGCGCTTAGAATAGCGACAACCATAGAGGACTCCTTGCTCGTGAGATCTGGGAGACCGAACTCGGGATCGACGTGGCCGGTCGAAAACTGATCCTTGAACGGTCGCATATCAAGAATGCCATTGATGGACCTAAGGAAAACCAAAATTAATCAGCCCTTGTCCGACGAAAAACCAGTATATCGTGAATTGTGACTGTGGAAATCGCCCTTATCGCTGCATATGTCCGCCTCTTTATTCATTCCGGAACTACCACCATTCCAAGTCGCGATATTTTCCAACCCTAACATCGAGACGAGCCCGAAACCAATCCGACGAGAACACCGTGAAAGCGCGAATATATCGTATTGCCTTACCCTGTATCGTAACCGAATAGTAAACCTCCAGATGCGACGAACAAGCCGACCATAATTGCTGGCGCCGCAGTGCCAGCGACATTGTCGGGCTTCTGCCAGCCCATGGCTATCGCCATGGCGAACGGTGGTGGACTTCAGTCCGGGAGAATCCGCCTAAGAAATTATCGATCGAGTGTCGGGATTGGGAGGGAGGACACGATGTCAGCGTCCCAATCGATGTCGGATCATTTGTTCATCGAGTTGGGCTTGAGGAATCGCTCACGAAGAATCGATGCTGGCGATAGTTGGCGTGTGTGGTGGGTATGGGTATACATGTAATATCGTATGGCAAGTGGAGAAGGGGAGAGAAGGGAGGGAAAAATGGATGGTGACGAGGGTGCTGGGAACAAGACCAGAGGGCGGGCGTCCTGCTTGGCTCCTGGGCGCTGGCTGGTGAAGGAGAGGGGAGAGTGTGTGGAGGGTACATCTGCAGCCACAGAAGACAGTGTGTACTGCAATTGATGACCTCAAGCATGCCAAAATTGTGTACTATATACTTCTAATGACATAATAGAAACGCATGAAAACAAGTAACTTGTACAATAAGCCATGTCGCCAGGTTTCCGTCTGCCCCTACCATAGCGCCGGGGAGGTATCCGAGGAATGGATCCTCCTCTACCGCTACCAACAGGCTTGGAATAGGCTGACTCTGGGGGATTCCTGTCAAGTAGCACACTAAAGCAGGCGGTGGAGAGTACCTTGACCGCTGGGACCACACTGAAGGCAACTTACAGACAGGTACTTTCACATCAGTTCTTGTACTTCGTACCCCATACTGTGTGCAGGTACTGGACTCTAGCCCGTCAACCTAGACAGCGCAGACCAGACTCAGAAAATAACTTGTTCCTCACTTGAAGCTACAACATTCCAAAATCACGGTACTTGGACTCCTTTAAAAGGCGTTGATTGGTCCCAAAACAGACCCACACAGTGGAAGACTGCAGAGGTACTTGCACGAGTCGAGTTTCCACCCCCTCCTCATCTCCCATTTCGCGTTCCATCCAATGTGGTTGTGGTGCCATTTTCTTGCTTGAATGAGATTGTTCCCCGGTCGCACAAGAGAAGACTCGCCGGTTCACTTAACCACGCGATTGATTCCCATTTGATTTTTGATCACTGAGCCGGGCGGGTGCCACTATTCTTTTTGAGGGGCGGTTCTTTGAACGAAGGAAAAAGAGACAGAACTCCTTGAAAATAAAGATGGTAAGAGTAATGGATTCAGAGTTCCTAGTACATTGTAATCCTCGCAAGGGGGACAGTGTCTCGAAATCGTTGTCTTGACATAAAGTGGAACATCCCTTGACAGCTATACGAAGTCTAGAACGCGAAAACCGCGTGAAGCTCAGGCGACTGGGAGGTTGAATTTGTCAATTTGTTAGAGAACATGGTACTCCGTGCCCTTTCAAATACCATCGACACGAGTCGCTTGATTATTAGCCTGTACTTGGATCTTGTTACAGCCACTTCGTAAAGTCTTGGACCAGGGCTCACACTGTGTGTGCCACTTGATCAGAGGATTGGAGAATGACACAGTGACCTGCCGGGGTCCAAGAAGAAGACGGGAGTCAATTCAGAGTTGGGCAGACGACTCTCAATTTTCTTCGAACAATTGTCCTCGACGATCCTTTCACTGCACTCGCCTTCATACAAACGGGAATGTTAGTGACTTGATTGATCAAAGCCTAGCAAACCCCGAAATAATATAGCACCTACTCTTGGGGGCCGTGGTTCTGTCTCCTGACCTAAGAAGGAAAAACCTGGGACCGAGACGAATAGTGTCTAAACTAGCCCAGATCCCCCTGCCTCAGGGCAGGCTCTCATGAAATGAATCCCAGGGCGCATCATGCTTTTTCGTCGATGTCTTGACAAGGCGCTACTGCGAATAGCGCCCGCTGCAATCCCAGCTCAGACCGAATCGAGCCAGTTGCTGGAGGTGGCTTGTTTCCAACTGCCCCTTCACCCTGTCCACACAGACCTCTGTCAAGTCATGCCATCGCTATGTACGGAGTATTACCAGTACGAAGTACGTAAAAACATTGATGTCTTCCCGCTCTTTACCAGTGATTGGAGTGAGTTGGTACAGAGCACTGAGCGCAATGCATTGGATCCATCGATCCTTCACCAAAACTCTGGGCTCTTATTCTCACTACCAACTGTCCTGGGGACTGTGTGACACGGAGTACGCGGATTTTCATGAAATTCTTCCCTCAGCCACGCATTATGCAAGTACTATGTGGTTCAACAGGAGAGGCACTGATTTGGAGGAGTGTCGAGGTACACCACTTCTTTACGCCACCTTCAATCCACACTGAATTCGGGTACCCGCTCAAAGAGGGCCAATGTGCCATCGTCAATGGATCCGTTGGCAATGACTACCCCGGTCCCATCACTTCTCCACTCAGTATGAAGTCGGTACGCAGTTAGTGGCCCTGAAGTCCCCTTTTTTCCTTCAAGAGCCGAAGCCGACCGAACACCACCAAAGAGGTTCCCGTCATCGCGCCAGAATCGGTTTTGCGGGGAAGGATTCCCCAAGACGCGATAGTCAACGACGATCCTTTCTCCATGGGTGGAAAAGATGAGTAGACCGCCTCAAGCGAGGAATCGATTTCCCTGATCGAGATGGCAAGGGATCGATCAATTAACTACTGTACAACACACTCTTTTAAACCCTGGTGACGAGCACGCTTTTCGCTGGCATGTTTAAGCCACACGAAACCCTGGGAATTCGCATGAAGGAGGGAAGCGAGTTGTTGCCCTGCTTCCTTTTTTTGATCTCTCCCTTCTCAATAGTAATTAACCCCATGTCTGGAATGGATAGGCAAGCCGGCTAGTACCATGTACTTATGCACTACAGTTTTTCCGACAGTGCGTGCACTATTTAGGCTCGCGTCAATTGTCTATTGCTTGTACAAAATACTGTACGTAAGCACAACTGTTGTTTAGATGCCGGTCCTCCTCCAAGTCCGCTGCTCTTCGGGAAGAACACTTCACCAATTGTCGCCGTTCCAAAAATGGCTAGGCTGAAAATAGGCTCCTCCTGCAGGCAGGCGAATCCAGAGAACAACATTGATCAATTGCATCGCTCAACCAGGACAGGGAGCAGCTTTAGTGCAGTCTTCATGGGGTCGAGACCCTAAGAATCCTTCGACGCACCTCTCCCCTTTACTTCCAACAGGAGGCCAAACTGTTTGCAGTTAGTGAATAACCTGATAATGTTGGAAGCAGGTCGTGGTCGTATGGCCGAATGCTCCCCCTCTGTTTCGAGAGCAGCGCCGCATCAACGCCGGTCACCTTGGCTCTCATTGCGTTTGACATGCAGGCGACTCGGAGTCGAAAGGATGGTGTCCGCTCCTTCCCGTGACGATGAGAAACTCTTCGTCGGGTAGAGGCAAGGGAGGGAAGTGTGGAGGGAGGGTGCGGAGGGACTGATGGTAGTGAGTGTGCCTCCTAATACACCTGTTTCTGTACGAGGTACAGCATCTGGTCATGTTGGCTGTTTCCCTTACCTCCGGCTCTCGCAGATTGGTCGGCGACTATTGACTTCCTCTGTGAAAGTGTGTCCCTTTCCGCCCACATGCTCAGCTGCGATTCATGGTAGCGAGAAGTCGTTCAACCTACAGATGCATGAGTTTATTGAAAAGTCTTGATTACGGTTCCGGATACTGGCGTCTCACCGTTCCATGAATATTACGAGGATACTTCGTACAATGAACAATTTATGAAGACACCCTCTGCAGCACGGACGAAGTAAGAGAAGACATCGAGCTCCATCGTTAAAGGGAGAGCGAGGGTGAAGCCTCAGCCACGCCTGCAAGAAGCCAATTGATACATGATACTGTGGACAGGGTCAAGGGATCCTGAACAAAAATAACCTCCAATATCAACTTTTTGGACACCGATCTCATATCCTCGTCCCTCTCTGTACGAAGCAATAGACCTCATCTTACCCTGTTTATTGGGCTCCACGAGGACCTGAATTTTCAACAGTAATACACTAAATCTCGTACGAAGCAATACTCATACTTTGTAATTTCTCATCGCCCACAGCCTTGGCCTAAACCACCACCCCAATCTGCCTAGCCCACTTTGTCACAGACGCAGAGCAACCACACGTGGCTTGGCGATAATTTTGGGGCAAGATTTGTCACGCTAAAGTCCAGCAAAGAAATCAATGAAATGTGTTTCGCCAAGCCCGTACCCGAGAACCGATGTCCGAAAGGGAAATAACTCAGGCATTCACCCGTTTTTTTCTTCACGCGAGAACCACCAGGCTCCACCAGGCTTCTGCAACGACGAGAGCTTTTCGACTGGCGTGGATCCGCCTCCCCTTTACTCTTTACTTCGTGCCCCAGTACTTCGTACAGATTCTGAAATTGAGTTGAGGAATGTTGAGGCTGTAGGGAGAAGAGGGCATAATAAGGCACTGGCTGCCCTTGCTACCCTTGCCGCCATCGACTCGCCGATCCTGTTCTCTCGCTCATTCCGAACAAATTAGTTTGAAGACCAGGAGCCTAAGCTCGTCATCCAATGTCCGATCTGGCACTTTGCCACTTCCAGTTAATCACCTCATAGCGCCTACCTAGTAAGGCTTCCATCCTTCAAATGATCATCATCAGCCTCGGCATAGCATGTGAGTGCTACGTTCGGAGAATGAGCGACCGTAGTTTACCATGGACGCGTTTCGCTCATCAAGGGGTTATAAACTAATACCTGCGACGATTTTCATCACGTGTTACAGACCTTCTGCCATCTCGATCAGTGCAATAGCCTGTCCACTATGTAGATTACGTACCTGGCAGGTGGCTTAGTCCTTTCACAAAGTAGAGCTGCACTTCTTGATCGTGATTGATGGTTCTATTCGCGGGTATTACACGGAGGCTTCTATACAACGACGCATAGATCTATCCCCTTCCATCTCTAGGGGTCTTGCGTATAACGCCCTCCGAATCCAACTCATTAAATTACAGAGGTCACCTACCCGGAAGTCCCGACGGCGTCCTACTCTCGTGGAGCGGCTTCCCGCTCATGAACTCTTCGTTCTCCTTAAGCTCGCCCGCTCTCTCCACGCCCTTCCGGAGCATCATATATCCGTCTAGCTTATCAGCCGGCCTCTTCCGGAACCCGTAGAAGAGCCCGAGCCCCGCTGACAGCGCTGCCCAAAGACAGAAGAGCACTAGCACGAAATACCCTAGCCAATCCGCAGGGATCGGCTGGGAGGCCATAGTCAGGATCTTGCGCTCACTCTAAGACGTCAGCCCCGGCTCAGGCCACTTCCTCTTGAAGCCCGATGTGACGCCGTACATGAGATCAACGGCATGCCAGGCATAGGCGAGGTTTATAGATTGGAGGAGGGACGAGGCGTCGATATACTACTCGTACCGGTTGGAGTTTGATACTGGCTGACCCCCGGGTAGGCCGCCTGACCGATAGTGCTGGAGAAACTGGCCATCCAGCATTCTCACGGCCGTGTAGCCGAAGCGGTCAGAGCCATAAGTAAGCGACATGTTAACGAAAGGGTCAAGTCTCTGGAAATTGCGGAAGGTAGATGTCACGCCGTCTAGTTCCGCGGTTCCGACCCCTGAGGACGAGACGCACCGAACCCCGATAGGGGGGGCTACCTCTATTAAGGTATTGGAGGTTTGACGAAGGACCTCGTCCAATCCCATGAGCTCGCAGACGCCGGTAGCTCTAAGGGGGAAGAAGGTGCCGTTCACGGTATAAGTATTGTTGTCCGATTTGATGAATGGGCTTCCTATGCCTTCGATGGAGGGCCCGACAGTTGTATTGAAGGGAAAGTTTTGGTCTCCGTAAACGCCCTCGGTATGGTACTGCCATGCGGCGTACTCGACCACTGATCCGTCTCCCTCGTCTATTTCAAAATCGGGTTGCTCCCCGTGGTACTTCGTCAGATTCCCATTAAACCCGGCAGACCTCTTCCCCAGACTGATGCTGCTTTTCCCGACCTCATAGTATGCCTCAACATTGTTTATCACTAGTCTAGTGTTGTTCCATAAGGTGATTTCATCCCCCGAAGGAGTGCCGAGGCAGACGCACTTGACTTCGGATGGCCCACACCGGCAGCCTTCTTTGATGACCGACGAGGCCTTCTGGCTTAGGATTGTAAACTGGAATACGGATCGCACGATCGAGCAGTCATACTTGATGCGGAGGCCCCATGCATCTCCTGACACTGGCTTATCGGCTTGCGGCGCCAGGAAAAGGTCCGGGATAGACTCAGTTAGGGGAAGGGTATTGGGCAGCTTTTTGAAGTCGGAGTGGTTGGACCGGTCGAGAGATTCGTTAGTATAGATGATTCTGATACCCGGCATAACTGGAGTAGAATCAACTAGCCACCCCTCTTGCGCAGGGTAAAAGTTCAGTTCATATTTCGCGTTAAAGGTGGTGCTATTCCGCCCTTCGACATAGGCGATTTCTGATGTACTAACATAACCGTCACTAATCTCGAAGACGAGACCGGAGAACGGGAGGGCGATATAGGGTAGCATGCTGAGAGCGGCTAGCAGGGCCCATAGCTCGGAGGACTGCCGCTGCTGAACGGCCTTAATCCACCCAGAGAGGCTACTCCAGCTGCTGTTAGAGTGCATCAAGAGCACGATTAGGTTCGGCGCACCCCAGTGGCGCGAGTGGAGCATAGAGGCCTCTACACCGACAAGTCCGTACTTTGACCACGATAGGGCAAAGATACCGATAATGAACTACGAGTAGAAGATCGGGAAGCCTGGGAAGGCACGGTACTTGGCGGCCTCGTCGTGGACGATTCCCCGGATTAAATAGTCCCAGATAACGCCCTAATACGCTGTGATAATGGCCGGGACGAAGATGGCGACAAGTGGGCGCACCCGGTAGCGACGAAGCGGCGGGTCTTGGACCGTCCCTCCCGGGTCCCGCTTCCCAACCTCCCGGTCGTCAGCCACGAGTTGGGGCTTCACGATCCCGGTCTCATCGGAGGAGCTATGGTCGAGGAGAAGGTGCTCCTTGGCGGGGTTTGGCGCTTCGGTAGGTAGCATCGCGATCATGGAACGAGAAAAGTGTGAACGAGTAGGGCAGCGTACACAATAACCTCGAATTCTAGTCCATAGAGCAGGAAAGGGGAAGAACCTGTCCTTCGACCACCATTCTCTTATAAGTTAATTTTCTTCATCTCAGCCTCACGTATACTTTGACTTATCTACTTCGCATAGCTGCGACCAACGACCATAGCAGGTAATCAGGATCAATGATGCATCCCGCTACGCGCCAGCCTTGCACACGCCAAGCTTCAATGTTGTAAGTCATTGGTCCACCGCGAGCTGAGCGGAATCCTTAAAACCCGGCCGCTAATATCAGGAATATGAGCCTCTCTGATCCTCGTTAGGACTTCCAAATACGCGCAGCCTGGTTGCCGACTCCCTTGGATATCCCTTAGCAGCTAAAGGCCAATATCATTGGCGAATGCTGCAGCCTGACCCTGATGATACTCAATGTGGCTGCATAATGGTAGGCATTAGACGAAACGAGGGATTGAGGACGCGCAATATACTGGCCGGGCAGGTAACGGACGAGAACGTACCTTGGATGGCAGGATACTGGTATTATTTTGGATACCCATCAAGTGTGACCACCACTTCGTTCACCACACCGCTCCAAGGACATCGCCAGCCTGTTAGTTGGGCTATTACAGGTTCTTCGCGCCCATCTCGCACAGCGATATATATCCCTTAATCTGTAAGGGTACAATGGGGCGGGCTCCGGCCGTCACGGTACACCCGGCCGATTGCCGTGGAGTCGCCGTAATGCAACGGGGGAGGCGGTGACTTGGGTGAGCATGGCACCCAAGCAGGCTGGGGCGGGCGAGGGGGTGGATTCATGGTTGCTATAGTGTCGTTTTAACACCTCACAAACCTCAAGAATAGAAAAGCGGCGACAGGGCCTCCGTCCCGGCTTGTTGCCAACGATGCCCCCTGACAGAACGTGGAGGGCCTTCTGTTGGTCGACCGTGATCCTCACCACCACCCGGCCTTGATTTCCGGCCTCTCAGACCTGAAAGGGACATCAACTTACATCGCCCATCTGAGCACGCATGAAGAGTCCCTGGTCCCTATGCAACCTAGCCCGTTTCGATATTTCGATATCCCATCAGTCTAAAACAAAGGAGGAAAAGACCCCTCGTACATGCTGGCTTTGAGTGAAACTTAGCCACCTAAATTGTGGATAGAGAGCGACATGAACTCAAGAGTCTTTCCCCATTCAATCCACGGATTGACATCTGCCCTTTTGACCTCTGCTTTACTCTGATATTTTCGTAGTCTTTGCTCTCATGCTGGGGTGACAAGTCGAAATACTCATCGGGGCTGGGCGGAGGTAGATGCAGTTGGCAGCGCCACCAATGTTGCAGCCAACCTGATCGACTTGGTAATGATTGGAGATGAGGCTGCCGGTAAGCGACCGCCAGCTTCGCTCTCCTCAAGGATTTAAGACCTAGTCATCGCCAGGCACAATCTCAGTCTGATGAGAAGTTTTATTTAAATCAGCTTCACCATAACCTAATAGGACGCGTTACTCAAAGATTCCCCAAGGTGCCCAGAAAGGAGTACATCTAAACGCGAAAGACAACCTGGTTGATTCAAGACTTCTACTCGAACACGGAGGAGGAGGAAGGAAGTCTTGTCTAGAATCGAACAACTTGACTCGATACTAGGTACTAAAGGAGGGATCCCGGAATCCCACCCATGCCGATGCGGACCTGAGAGTGTGGCACCATCAGCTAGGGACTGAATCATACTGACTGAACGCTGGCAACGCAAGCTGAACCGCACCATCTAAAAACGGGCTCCGGAGCTTAACAACCTGCGGCGAACCCTTCTCTCTGGGCCAAATTACTAGGAGAACGGGGGCCAGGCTGACTAGGCAACGTGTGTTGATCCTCTCCATTGGACAGAGCAGAGCTGCACCTTACAGCTTCACCACTATCTATAGTAGGTGGGTCGAGTCGCTACACGCGGACGACCTACCAGCCGACGATCCCCTAGTTCTCTGCTCACACGGGAAACGTATCTTCCACGAAACTGCTCTCTCTCCTGGCATCTCTATCCTATATTAGGAGATCTTGCCACCTATTGCGCAACATCTGGCCAAGAAATACACCATGGATAAGCAAGACGAGTTGGGAAGTCCCTGGGCCCTCGTTTCTAGCCTATATGGGCCCGGAGTTGTCTTCCGCGAACGAGATTATACTGAGGATAGCGACTGGGCGGATGACCTAGGCCTGTGGCCTCCTGCTGCGTACGTATGGGGATGGGCAGTTTTGTTTTACATGGGAATGCTTTGGATTGCCCGAGCGCTTGTCACAATTCGTATGGCGCTCCTGACATGGGCTCGTTATAAAGGGCATTGGGTGCAGCTGCGGGGAATCTGGCTTTCGGTTGAGGCTCAAGCGGCGCATCAGATCAAGAACAATTTCCTACTACGTGACTCTAGCCTCGTCCTGTTCAGCTCCTACATGACCTTTGTTGGAGGCTTCTCAAGCCACCTTTTGAGGGAATCCTGGGTTTATATTCCCCGGTCCAACTGCTCGATTTCGGAACTTGATCAAGCATTTTCTTTTGGAGCTGGCTTAGCTTATTTTCTGTACTGGTTTCGTGATTTGGTACGGTCCCGGCGAGGGGAAAGCAGCAGGCCGATGCGGAGAGCCACCTGGTAAGGGGCAGAAAGGGCAAACCGAGGAATAAGGTAACATTGAACCACATAGGCTCTGAACCAAGTCAGGAGCAACAGATGGAGAGCGGGGGTTCAGCTTGCATTAGACCTATTCCAAGAAATGAATTCTACTCCACAAGGGCAAGGTGAAGGCATCGGATTACAATTTGTGAACAATATAAAATGACCCGGTAATCCTTCAAGCATGATAGCAGGATTCTAGTATCGTGAGCTCTAATTTCATAGTATTCACATTTACGGGGGGGCTGTGTGATAAATTGGATATTGATTTTTGTATGATGGAATAGCTCTCTGCTCTCAATGGACCCATATAAACCTGTCAATAAAGATATTGGGGATAATGTTCAGGTTGAATAACGGGTCTCATCGCGGGTGAGAGAGCTGGTGCCCTCGAGCCGGCGTATCAGGACTCAAGCAACGATACCCAACAGCCCGCGGTTTTGAGAGAGGACTGGCAACTTTCCCCCCAAGAGAAGCACCGGTTCCTAGTCAGGCGAGCAACACTATGATCTGTCTCGAATCATCCGCCTTAGGCGTCTCCCCGCTAAGAGACAATTGTAATATCTCTTCATTATCTCTATCATAGCCCTGGATAGTGGGCATCGTCAGAACTCTTGTCGGTTGAGCTGTTGAATACCCCCAAGCCTACACTCTCGTAGGCATCAAATACTTCGATTGTGTCAAGGTCTTTGGAACCTAATAGCAATGCTATCCTTCATGGGCTCGTGCGGCCTAGAAAGCGACTCTCGAGTCCAGTCACTTCGACGACACAAATACGCAAAAAGGGCAAGGGCTTCGAATATGTGAGACCAAGAAGATGAAAGTGAAATATGAAATGTGTGAATTTGCCAGACCAAAATAAATAACTACAGATATCTCTATGAATACAGAAAAGGCGTCGAAGATCGAACCATCGTGACATAATGTGACCCGTCGCCACTCGTCTACCCATTCATCCTGATTCTATCCCGTGATAACGATGTCAGTTGCGCCTCCTCCTCCCCGTTCGATGCGACTTAGGAGGGAAAAGCGTAAACCATCGTGAAAGTGTTTGCAAAAAAAAAAAAACCCTTTTTTTTTTAACAGGAAAGAGAGGAAAATCAAAACTCAAGAGTGGGCTCGACACCCTTCACCCTTCCGATCACCTGCTGAGGAGCATACTTGGGAATGACCTCATCGTCGTGAAGCATCTCAAACTCCTCCGTGGCATCACGACCCATGAAGTTAAGGATAGCCTGAGGACCACCGGGGTGCTCATCCAGCCAGTTGGTTAGATCCATCACGACACCCTTGACGACGACCCAGAGATCATCCTTCTTGTTGTGTTTAGCGATCTCTTCCAAAGTGTACTCCGTCTCGGGGATCTTGAACGGCTTGGGGCCAGGCTTACCCGACTTTTCGGCGGTGGGGGCCGCGGCAGGAGTCTGGACCTGAGGGGCGGCGACAGCGGCGCCGGAGGCGGATCCACTCCAGTCGACGGTCACCTTACCGGGCTGAGAGGGGTCGATGTGGAGAGAGATGAGGCCCAGCCTCTGGGCACCAGAAGAGGCGCCGCTGAGCACCTTCTGGAAGAGGTAGTTGCTGGCGGAGTCACCGGCAACACGGCCGTAGACGACACAGCCGAGGAGGGAAGAACCACCGAGACGGTTGGCACCGTGGACACCACCGGCAAGCTCACCGCAAGCGTAGAGACCATCGAAGGGCTTGCCCTCGTGGTTGAGGACCTCGGACTTGTCGTTGATCTCAACACCACCCATGGTGAAGTGGAGGACGGGCTCCATCAGGGAGACGTGGAAGTCGTCGTTGATGTCGAAGGGGGTGTTGTGGAAGTACTTCTTGCCCCAGGGGTCCTTCACCTTGCCGTCGGCGATGGCGTTGTAGGTGGTGAAGGTCTTCTGGAGGTGCTCGGGAGTGCAGCCAATCTCCTTGGCGAGCTGCTTGCCCGAGATCTTCTTCATGAGGCCACGGCCAGAGTAGTGGCGGGTGTGGAAGTCAAGGACGTTGGAAGCCTTGGAGTTGAGGACAAGTCGGATGGGGAACTTGTTGTTGTCCTTCTCCTTCCACATCATGCCAGAGACGTAGTCACGGTGGCCGAGCTCATCGCAGAATCGGTCACCGTCACCGTTGAGGAGGAGACCACCCTCACCACGGAGGGCCTCAGCAGCCAAGAACTTGGTCTTAGCGTCGGGGTCCTTGGGGTCAACGAGACCGGTAGGGTGGACCTGGACCTTGTCCAAGTCGATGCCGTTACCGCCGATGGCCATAACCATCTTCTGGCCATCACCAGTGGCGTGGGTGCCGTTGGTGGTGGCGAGGCCGAGGGTGTCGGGGCGGAACTGCTTGAGGAGAGAAGTCTCCGTGAAGTCGGCGGCATAACCACCGGTGGCGAGAACGACGGGTCCGTTGAGGACCTGGGACTCGCCGTTGTGCTCATAGGTAACACCAGTTACGACATTGCCCTCCTTGTTGAGAGAGGTAACGCGGGCCTTGAGGACGATCTTGACGCGCTCGGGCTCGGTCTCGGCGAGCTCCTCAAGTCGCTGCATAAGGGCGTAGGTGATGGCCATACCTGGGAACTTTGCGTCGTGACCACGGTGGGTTCGGGGCTGAGAGTGACCTCTACATTATCAAACTTTATTAGCACAGTGTGTCGCTGGGAGGCAATTAAACGGTCGCCACTTACCCCAACCGGGAGACCAGAGTAAGGTCGAGGTTGAAGACATCCTGGAGCCACTCGACGGCGGCGGCGGACTTGTAGGTCAAAACCTTGATGAGATCAGGGCGGGCCTTGTCTCTCGCAGACTTGAGGGTATCATCGTAGAACTGCTTGACGCTGTCGGGGATGCCAGCTTCGACTTGTGTGCGGGTGAGGGCACCGTTGATACCCGAGGTGGCCTTGGTCGAGTTTCCACCGAAGAAAGCTGCGCGAAAGTCCAGAAGTTAGCTATCAAGCCATCCCAGAAGAGCGCGGAAAACCTTCGCGGCATCCGATGGATGAGGGGGAAATTGGCTTACATTGCTTGTCGAGGACAATGACGTTTCCGCCATTAAGGTAGACGGTGTGCGCAGCGCTGAGGCCGGACACTATTCGCCGAGATGGTTAGCAGAGAAAGGACCTTCGACGAGCAAGACCTTGAGCTCATGATGGCGATTGCGAACAACACCATGATCAGGCTCATGGCGAGGAAGTGTGGGCAAACTTACAGCCTCCACCGACGACAATTACGCTGGGTGCCATGGTTGGTTATGTGACGTAGTAGTGTTTAACAAGGCAAGGCACAATCAAATCAAAGGGAATGAGGATGGTGGTGAGGAAGGAAAGTGATCGTGAAGGCGAAAAGTGGAAATAAGGAGCACCAGGCACCTAATATATGGACTGGTGAGGGGACGGAGGAGCATGGGTTGGGGGAGTGATGGGCTGCGTAAAGTTAGACTCCACGAGTAACTGCGCCGAGGAATCTAAAATGCTGATGTAGTATGTTGCTCACGTTCCGAGTCCGGTATCAGGTATCGGTCGCCAATGAGCCGAGGTCGATTTGGTCGTGGCAGGGGGTGAGCCCACTAAAATTTCCAGCGCTCGCAGGCTAGCTGATTGGTGAGCCAATGTCTCCCGTTCTGGACCCAGAATCAGTTGGTTACGAAGTACAAGCTTGACAGTGAATAGACAGTAAGAGAACGAATATTAGACACATGATACTATTCAAGAAAACACCCCTTTCTCTTTTCAGAACGAGTTCGAGATCGGCTTCCTTATTTTCCCCCATCAAGTCAACAGCTTCCGCAGCTGGTTTCCCCAGCACCAGTCTGTGCGGGGGAGCTCAAGCTGCACTACAATACACGACACTACCAAACTCCGTTGTCCAAGTCTAGACTCTCGCGTCAACAGAGTGGAACTCTCCGTCCACGCCATGTGCCGAGGCTCCTAAAGCTGTACGTACACTAGCATCGCCTTAGCGCATCGGCAAAGGAGCAACGGCCGCCGACACGGGGATATTGTAAAGTTCGAGTGGTGCCCAAATCCTTCCATGATGAGGCATATCCAAAATTAATCAACAGCCCTTTTCGAGCACCTCGAGTTCGATCTTCATAAGTCCTCACGCTGCCTCATTGGGGGTGTTGACTTCCCCCCTTGTACTTACTTGGCATGTGAAATGACGGCGGGCTCCGTCTCCACAGGAGGCTCCATGCTCTCGTAACGGATTTAGCTCAGCTGCTATTGGCTCCCTGCTTCGTAGTCATGTCAGATGACATTTTGCCCAGGGCGCCGTGATGTCACTTATCCCAGCACATGAACAGGCCAGTCTCAGCCAGTTACAGGCTCAGCCATCGCCCTGCTCGGCGCCTTACTGGCCCAGGGCGGTCCAAGACGGCAGTAAAAACGCCATTTATCATTCGATTGTGCGAATTACAGGGCCTTCAATTGATGAAATATTGCACAGTAAAAAAGGAGAGTCAAAAAAGAAATGAAAAAAGATGAAAAAAGGAGGAAAAAAAAAAAAAACCATGCGAACCTGAGGATACTCGTTAACCACGTTGCTCCTCTCCCACTTACCAGAGGTCGACTATCCCAAAGCTCAATAGCGCAGAGAATTATTACCCACGCGACCAAAGGAAGCTCCGTGATGCTTTCAAATTGTTGCAGTGGCTATTTCCTTCATAAATTGTACCCCCACCGCGCTTGCTCTACTAGCCTAGAATAGTAGGTAGGTCACCACGAATTACATGTGATTGCGCTTTCCCCAGGATCTCAGGGCACCCCACATCCGCTAAATGCCACCCCTTGCGATTGACATGTGGTCCGCGGAGCTTTGTGAGTTTGGAGTGTTCTAGACTCGAGGAATCTGCAATCTCGCGGGTTTCTCTGCGCAATGCAAGCAGCTTGAGATCCGAGTCTCCGTGTGGTTGGTACCATCTCCACACATTGCCCAGACGGAGCTGATGCTACCCCAAACTTTCCACATGCTACCAAGGAGTTTGGTGAGGTGTGGCACATGGGACTATTACATTTCAAGACAATCACGATCGTTTGATGCTAGTGGACGTCCATTTGGAACATAGGTGAGGGATAGGGCTCACGGGCCATTCCTTCGGGCTAGACTGCTGAGTTAGGCTTGAGTTTGTTGTTCGTGTCATTCGTGATTCGTGTCATTCGAGTAGCTGCACGGCGTCCTCTTAAATCCGTAACGTGCAGGAGGCCAAGGTAAATCTGGCTGAAGGTCAGTAGATCTGCTATGAAGAAGATCATTTCCCGAGTATGGAGAGAATAGGCTGGGCCTGGCCGAGGTCAGCTAGAGCAGGTGATATCACAGATTATGATTTCCAAAGGCCGAGAAGGAATACGAAACGTATATTAAGCTATACAACGATGTCCAAGCATCGTGAAATATAGGACTAATTAAAAGGAAAGCATCCATGCTACTCATAAAGTCGTGATTGCTCGTGTATAGGGTGTAACAAATCGTAGTGTTAGGAAAGTCTAAACCGGCCCGCGCCAGGCGGCGGGGAAGTAAGACTCAAGCGTAGTTAACCACACCATTTATGATCCACTGAGATGGGTTAGCATCTTTTCAGAAAATTTGGGGTCATGAATAGCAGACTGAAGGTGAGCCAAGAATGGAACTGAGCCTTACCACTTCACCATTTGATACTGAGCTTGCCACGTTAACAACCTCGATATTGTCAGGCTTGAGCTATAAAAGATGTTAGGTACACTTGAGCATGGGCCGTAAAATATGGGGTATGGAGACTGACAATTTTCTTGTTGCCCTGCGATTCCCACCAAATATCCCTACCACCACCAACTACCTGGACTTTGTCGTTTTCTGGCCAAGGGCTACGAGGTACGATATGCGCCTCGACGAACCGCCTCAGATTCCTTTGCGCCCTTTCGAGTCCATCCTCGCCCTCATATGCATCGGCGCCAAGAGCGCCGTAGTCGCGAGGATCCTCCCACGGCTTCCGGGGTAGTTTCTCGATCGCCGAGTTAAGTGGGGCTAGAACCGTCGTATTGACCTTGGAGTCGTCCAGCCGTGTCTCGATGCACTCGACGTCGCGCGTAAAGCCTGCGAATACGTTGATGCTCTTATCGCGGCCCATGACATCGGAGAGGATCACTTCCCCTTGGCCCTGAGGCGAGGGTTGTTGATGATGGGGCTTGTCGATCGGCGGCATGAGGGGTAGTTGGACGTCGCCGATGTATCGGAAGATGTTGAGTCCTAACACAAGCGAGCAGGCGGGAGAGCAGGTCGACAGAATAAACGCGGCTAGAATAGGCTTCATGATACCGATAGCGAACGAGTGAAAGCTTGGAATATGGTAACTTTACTGCGGTCGATGATCGGGCGAGGTTGCGACATCTGCGACAGGTGCTAATTTACGTCACTCGCTTGAAGGTGCTTAGTCATCCAACACATTTTGGGGTCATGCCTCAATTTCTAGAACAAGCTCGTTGCCATCACCATCCTCTCCATCGTGGCCATACATCCACGACTATGTTCTGTGATTCCTCCTTCCGACTGTCAACAATGAGGTACCAGTCGTAGCAGGCTCCAGCAATACAGGAGTGGTTTGGCCAGATTCTGACTCGTTGTCCGACCTTGAGCGGCACTTCATCCGTCTTCTCCCCTTTCCATCCCAACACGCCATGCTCCTGGCTCACCTTGACTACTTGCCAGCCTCCGTGAACAGCAGGAAACTCCGAAGTGGGCGGCGGAATAGAAAGGCCGGCTTCCGGCCAGGGAGCAACAAGTCCCCAGCCATTATAGTGGCGACTCTTTTCGCCACCCATGTCCTTGCATGGCTCCCGACCTAGCCCAAGACATCCTGCGTTGATCAGAGCTTCCGTCGTGCCGCCGGGTCCTCGACTTGGATATAGAGACACCACATCCACCAAGATACTGATGCCGATGTCATCTGAACTCAGGAGATCGGGCGATCTGGCGTGAGTCGACAGTTGTTGTAGATCCAGGGTAGGATATACACCCGCGTGCGCCTCAAGCCGGTAGCCTTTTAACTTTAGCTCTTGTAGTCGGTTCAGAATTTCTCGGCATATCTCCGAGCCTTGGTGGCTGCAACCAGCCAATCCGCCCGACTGTGTGAGGCAGGGATGTTGCAAGCTTGTCGCGGTCGGGGAGGCGCCAACTGAAAGTATCAACGGACGTGGCGGTTGGCCCTCCTGGAACGAATCTGCAAACTGTCCCAAGACGGTAAACTCTTCCAACAAGTACTTGAGTGCCTGCCAATCTTCTCTGGCATCGTAAGAGTGTCCGGCGTGGATGTATAAGCCATGGAACTTGATGACACCCTCATTATCCAAATGGAATAGTTTTGCCAATATGTCCGCCGAGATCGGTGATTGGGGTACGACTCCGGATCGATGATATCCGCCATCCACCTTCATAAATACCAAAGGCGGATGTCCCGAAGCTTCCCCTAGAGCCTCCGCATACTCTAGTTGCTCGGGATGATCGACCATGACAGAGAGCGATCCAGGGCCGAGCTCTTTAGAGATGCTCGCAAGCCGGCCCACGGCGCCCGGCGGAAGCGGAAACCCATAGAGAACCTATTTTGCAAGCAAATGAGTGTCCGCTCTAAACGAACCTCTTGGGAATATTAGTATGAAAACTCACATTTACATTTCTTACAGCAGCCAAATATTCCTTCAGCAAAGGTACCAGGTTCTCGGCCTCAATAACAGTGGAAACCACTAGATTAACAGCTGTGCCAGACTTGTCTCCTACTTGAAGCCGGGTGAGTTCAGTAGTCTAATAAGAGCCTCTATGCATCAGCTGGAGTAATTCCCCTCTGACCAGTCGTTTGAGCAAGATAAGCGATTCACCTTGTGAGTTTTAACATGCGGTCTCCACTCTAGCCCAAGTGCGTCTACCGCGTTGAGCATACGCTCACAATTCCGTTCAATAATAGCAAGGTCAAGAATGGCAGAAGGGCTCGGGATGGTATAGTCAGAGTCCAGTAAGGATCGCCCCACGAACCTCTTTCGCAACACTTCTTTCGATGCAATGTCCATGGTGGGCAGAGGGTAAACGTCGTCACCCCTATGAAAATGTATTCCAAAACTCAGGTTTGCTATAAAAGTTATGCGTGGAGTGGCGTCGGCATGAGGAATACGTTTACTAGATGGAGACGCGATACTTGAGAGGGATAGAGAAATTGTGGAGATGAGGGGAAGTGCGAGGAGGGGATGAACGATTCGGAAGGTTGAACTAGAACTCCAAGGATCAATAGCGCATAGAATGTTGTAATCGATGAAGACGTCCTCTCTTCCTTCTCAAGTCTTGTCAACCTGAAAACAAAATCCTACGTTAGGGACGAGTTCGACCAACTACGAAGAACGGTAACCTATGGATATCCTCTCCATGTAAACCGAATTTGACGTTCTGTGAATCATGCCAACTGTGGTCCTTCCCTTTTCACAAGGTTGCTCTTGCTTGATCGCTGGCCGACTGCGTCCTGGCAAGCCTGGAGTTGGAAGGTCCAACCCCCCTCGACACACCTAAATGGTCACGTGACTATTAGACACTCCCCAGGCGTCATCTTTGACCCAGCATAAGTTGCCTCGTCTTCTCTACATTCAAACATTCCTCCCAGAAAAGAAAAATCATCTCAAGTCCGTACTTTTTCAAGAAAACCCAAGAAACCGGCAAAGACCGCCTCTTTTCCGCATCTTAGGACCGACGCCTTAATTCTATCGAGTCGCTTTCTCGAGGGAGCGCGCATGCCTGCACTAAATGCACCCCCATCGTGTCCCCAAATTTCCTCTGTGGACGTGATTGGCCCGCTTCCGATTTCACATCCCCACATCAGCCAGCTGCCTCACGTCAAGTCAACTGGCCTGAGATATTCACGCTCACTTCAACTTCTCCTTCCTCTCATCCTCGAGTCATTTGAGCATCCATCTATCCAACGCGCTTAAACGCATAATACGATCAAGCCGAGCGCCAGTATCTGGCGCTGGTCCTGCCTTAGGGCATTTTTCGCCACCTACGATACCGCCGCCGGGTTCACGCCGACTCCCCATCGCTCACGATCACGATGTATTCCGACGACGAGACGAACCGGTCTAAGGGGCCTGATGACGTCTCGCCCGAGGATCAAGATGCCGCAGATGAGGCGAACATCCAGCGCGTCTTGAACATGGTTGCTGACAAGGGAGGGCTTAACGAGATTAAGGGTATCGACTTCGCCCATACCAAGCCTATCGATCAAACAGGCAAAGCCGAAGACGCACAGGATTTCGAAGACATAAGCGACGATGATCTTCCAGACGAAGAACCTCCGACGGCGACAACATCCTTTGAAGTTCCCGGCCTAACAGACGACGGAGGAACCAGTCATGATACCGACGATCTGTTTGGTGATGGCCGGGAATCATCGCCCTTCGACGCAGTTCTTGGACCCTCCTCTCCCCAGCGTCCCCCCGCCGAAACGGAGCTTGTTTTACCCACGGAGACCGAGACCCAACACGAACTCTCATTTTACCCCGATCTTCTGGAGGGCACGAACCAAGACCCCAGCATTCCTCCCGCCATCGAATCAATCGAGGATTTCGTCAAACAGACATGGCCGAGCTTCAAGCAGGGCATTATCCTGAACTGGAATGAACTACTCCCGCCTAGGAAGCATTATTATAAGGACAAGAAACCAGCCAGGAAGCCCAAACCACTGTTGACGACTAAGTTGAGCCTCGACATCATGAATGACCAAGAAAAGGCTTTCCGCGTCCCAGGTTCTACTGCTTCTCAGCAAACCCGGGGTGGCATGTTCCAGGATGGTACTGGGAACGGATTCGTCCGCATCATAGGGTCTACCGGACTCGGTGAGACCAGCGGGTTGGATTTTGACCTAGATGACGAGTCCGATGATGAACCAATTGCCAGGCTCAATTCCCAGCATATCGACACTATCTGCTACGACTTCGACGAAAAGATTAAGAATGCGGAAAGGATCCGCGACGCTCAAATCGCTACGCAGGCACAGCATAAGCGCGCATCTGCGGATCTTGAGGATGAATGGGACGCGATGTTCATGGATGAGCCGCCGAAGAAAAAGAAACGAACTATTCCGAAGGGCTTACCAAATATTACACAGTACCACACGCCATCTCTCGACAACTTCGAACTCCTGACTAGGGCATCCGCTAAACGTGTTCGCTTGGACGTCAACGATCCTAAACTCCACCTCATCGAGCCAGACGAGAGCCGCCCCTCCAAACGCGCCCGCCGAGAACAGAACCTCAGACGCATGGCGGGAGGAAATCTCGGTGGAAACGCCTTACGCAGATTCAATATCTCGAATGATGAGGCTTACGAACTGCTCAAGGAAGCCCACCAAGACAAGGTTCGCGCTACAATTGGCAACATCATGGTTGATCACGGGTTGCCCGCGCTCCGCTTGGCATGGCCATACTACAAGACGAGACTCTCGGAAAGACCTGACCAGTTCCACCGGCCGCCCTTCCATGTACGAAAGTTTGTCGGTAGGTCTATTGAGTTCTCGAAGCGCAACGTTCTCAAGCGCAAGGCTCAAAAGGGCAAGGCTCGTGACGTCTTTAAGAACACGAAGGATCTCACACTCAAGGACAACTCGACCGCGGTACTTTTCGAGTACTGTGAGCGAATTCCCACCGTTCTCTCCAAATTTGGCATGGGCAACCGTGTGATCAACTACTACCGCAAGGGAGCGGACACCAATGAATCTCCCCCTCCAAAGAAGGACCTTGGTGAGACGCACATCCTCTTGCCGGAGGATCGGTCACCATTCGCAATATTCGGTACAGTCGATCCTGGTGAGACCGTGCCAACGCTCCATAATCAAATGTATCGGGCTCCACTTTTCAAGCACTCTCCTCGCGAGGGGGACTTTATTCTAGGACGAAGCTCGACTGGCAGAGAAGGCTCCCAGTGGTACCTGAGAAAAATTGATCACATATTCGTTGTTGGACAAACGTTCCCGTCGGTTGAAGTGCCCGGCCCTCATTCACGCAAGGTCACAACCACGTCCAAGAATCGGACTAAGATGCTCAGCTACCGCATTATGAGAAGGCATCCCGAGGGTATGCTATTTACTAGTGATATCACGAAGCACCTGGCTGGTACGAACGACGGCCAAAACAGACAGAAGCTCAAAGAATTTCTCAAATATGTGCGCCCCGACAAGGACAACAACAGACCGGGTTTCTGGTCGCTTCCACCAGGCGATACGTTGATGAACGAGGAAGGAATCCGGGCCTTGATCAAGCCGGAGGACACCTGCTTAATCGACGGAATGACGATGGGCATGAAGATGCTCGAGGATGCCGGCTACGATCCTCGATTGGCAGTTATACAAGAGAACGACGAGGAGGATCTGGAAACACCAGGAGGTAAAGGCGGCAAGAAGGGTGGTGAGAAGGGTGAAGAGTCCCTCGCGGAGAAGATGGCTCCCTGGAAGACTACGAAGGCTTTCATCGATGCCTGCACTGGAAAGGCCATGCTTCAGCTCCATGGCGAAGGCGATCCTACAGGCCACGGCCTAGGATTCAGCTTTATCCGAACATCGATGAAGGGAGGCTACCTCGAGCAACTCCAGCACGGGCCGTTGTCGTCGTCAGCTGATGCGATAGAGAAGCAGAGGCGGGACAATAATGGGCATGCCTACAACGTCAAGAAGCAAGAATTGGCGTATAAGTCGGGCATCACCGAAATTTGGACCAAGCAAAAAACCACACTCAGCGACCCGACGCTGCAGGACGATGACGACATCCTCCAGATAGCAGATGAGGATGAGCGATTCAACGTGCAGGGTGCGGCAACGCCAGCCCCCGCAGTAGACGACAGTGTCAGCCAATTTAGCGGGTTCACCACGGCCAGCCGCCAGTCCAAGAAGCGACTGCGAATCGTGCGCCAGGTGGAGGGCCTAGACGGAGCGTTGGAGGAGAGAGTGGAGATTGTAGAGGACCCCGTGGTCATTGCACAATACATCAAGCGACGCAACGAGATGGAAGCAGCTGAAAAAGAGTATGGAAAAAAGCTCCCAATCGTTCCACCAACCAGATTTCCCCCAGAACCGGACCCAGTGGCCGGACTGGAGTTTGAACTTCCTGCTTACTCGATTATTCATCTAGCATCCTCGAAATTATCCCTACCGGAGATGCCTCGATGGACCGTGTATTTGCCAAAAAGTAAGTTCGGCACGCTATGACGCATCGGAGTTTTTCATCTTACTGACCAACGTTGCAGGATCTCGGCGGAACTCGACCGTCTCGAAAAGAACAGGGAAAGGCGGCTGCAGAGGGAGCAGCACAAAAAGCTCCAGGATGGCGCGGGCGGCGCCAGGTCACCAGAAGCTAGTGAGAAACCGGTTACGGGAACTACCCGAAAGTGTGCCAACTGCGGACAGGTCGGGCACATCAAAACCAACAAGAAGTACGGCACCACCTTTCCTTTGTCTACCCCCATTCCCTGCATTTGATTTCACTAAGGCTCTAGCGGGCCACGAATTTGATCTGGAGTCGAAGGTGTACCCACCACATCCACAACTGGATCCTCTTCGTATATTTTACGAGAGGACGCATGGCCGGTGGAAGTCCAAGCTAGCCTTGGCGGCGGAGATGAAGAAAGCCGTCAAGGAGTACCGAGAACGAGAGCGCCTGACGAAATCCAAACGTTGGGGCCGGCCTTCCAAGCGGAAGGAGGCCGCGCCGGAATGCTCGGCTGTCGCTTCAACCCCTGCGCGTAATGAAAGTGAACGGAAGTGAGAGCTTCGGCGCATCATCGACCGATCCTGATATTCTCGGACCGATTTGAGTAAGAGCATATTGGGCCGGCCCTCGCAGTATAGCTCGTTGAGTTACTCACATTCCCCCGACCTGTTATATTGGAGATGACCCCCCTTTTTTTCCATCTTCATTATTCTTTCCTAGTTTTCTCCAGTTACGTCTCCTACTCAGAATAGCCTAGTTAACTATAGTTTTCCTTCTCTAGACTCTGCCCGCTCCTCAATGGAACGGCAGCCGCTAGCGCCGCAAGCGATGCTAGTGGTTTCGGTGGTTTCGGACCGGCGACTCCCATGGCAGCCAACTCACCGCCCATGTAGGATGTGGAAGATTGATTGGCACGAAGGTGACGATGGGAGGCGGGGTGATGGTGAGGATAAGGGTACGAATACTGTGTTCAAAAATGGCCATTTGCATCTTCTCCTTCTTTTTCTTCCTTCGGGGGTCATGAAAGGCCGACACGAGATTGGGAAAGAGTGTGTGTCGCATGGTGTTCTTCTCTTTTTAATAGCTTATTTTCTGAGATACCCCTTCCTAAAGGCAAACGAGGGATTTTGCAAGGAGGACATTCGTCTAATCAGGCAGAGACGATCAATACATCCAATGGCTTTTTTATGGCAACTGCCTACGCGTTTGAAGTTGAGCTCCCACGATGTGATCCCCCTCGCCGGTGATGACAGGCTCAGCGTGTGGGATCTGCAAGGCATCATCAATTTGACGTACAGAGAATCATGCTCGTCTTACTATGGTACGGGGCGATGCGCACCCATCGTCATCCACATACCCGTCCTATGCAAGTGAGACCCTTTCCCAGGCTCGTCGAAGCTTCTCTCACATGAGCGAGAAGCGCGACAGAGCTAAGAAAGAGAATGCTACAATCGATGAGCAAATGCATCCCACGTGTAGACCGAAGGGGTTGAATCGGATCCACCATCTCCCGGGATTCCACGGCCCTTTCCACTCCTGGTTAAAAAACAAAAGATAAGAAAAATGGAGGCCGAACTAATACAGACTCGCCGTAACCCTAGAAGAGCGGTGCCGTGAGAAAAAAAGGTAGTTCAATATGGCAAAAGGAGAGGCCCACTTTGCTTAGTGTGCTAACGGCGTCAGGGTTGCGGCTCGAAAGGCCGGTGGGATTTCGGGATCTAAAATTAGAAACACGATCGTTTCTGGCGCTGTAGGCGCGGATGGATGGGAATGGGGTGAGTCGGGACGAACTGCAACTGGTGCAGGGTACGAACTGCAAAGGAGGTAGGGCAAGTCTGGTGTGGAGATTTGTGACACCAGATATTTACTTTCTCGGACTAGGACAACAGGTTGGTCTACTGATGCTTGGATTTGCTAGTTAGGTGAATGTCCTTCAATTTGAGTGCAGGTGAGGAGGGTATGCCAGTACGGGGATTCGTGCATTTTACTGGCAGAGCGTACGAGAGGAATGGAATCCTTCGCAGGAGGATCAGTAACGTTTAGTTAAATCTTACCATAACGGAGGTCATCAATCAATCCAAGACATCAGACGGGCTTAAAGGGGGTGAATAGACCCAGCAGTTGAACTCGGGAGGAGCGGCGGGCGGGCGTGTAAAGGCGGTTAAGCAAGGGGATTTTACTTAAGATGGAACGCTGCGAGGTTACTCTGCGGGATTTTGTTGTTAAACTTAGAAACAGAGAAAACCAGGAAACGGGATTGGAGGGTACATGTACCCTCAGGAAATGTGACGATGAACATGGGACTGAAAAAGGCTAGGGAGGGGGGAGAGGCGAGGCTCTGATCATTTTGTCTCCTCGGGTGAGTTAGGGCTATTGTGATTGAAAATTCAACTGGGCTGTTCGGCGATTAAAGGCACCTTCACATTGGTGCAGATATTGCCTCGGGTTTTTGATGTCTGATGAGGACTGAAGAGGAGAACCCGCAGGGACTTGGAAGTACGAGGACGACTACTCATGCCGCCCGTCAGTCAACAAGAAAACAGCAAGGAGTAGGTAAACACCCATGTGGACCTATCACCTTGGTTCGAGGGGGGGCAGGCACCAAGTAACAAAACCCCTGGCTGGGAGGAGAGAAGTGGGGGAGGGGGAGAATGTTATCATGCGTGTGATGAGAAGGAGGGAGGGGAATTGGAAAGGAAGTGTGCAAGAAAGCGCCCAGACAGGCCCAATTGTGACAAGGTATGTAGCTTCGCATTGTCGGGCTAAATGCCAAATGCCAAATGCTCCAAGGGCGCGAAGGGTAAGCCAAGCTTTAGTCTCGCCGGATGAGAGGTCTCTCGATTTCCCTTCGTACCGCCAGGTGGCTTTCCTTTTCCTCGGCGGATGGTGTGAGGTCTGGACTTGGTGTTGAAATGAACCGCATCAGTCGTGAAGGGCGAATGGTGAATGGTCGCCGTTGATGAAGCTTGACATCAATAATCGAGGGCAGGTTGATTGATGTTTCTATTTTTAGTCTATTTTTAGAAACGGGCCCCTGTTCATGCATCAATGGTACAACTCCAACGACAACGACAGGGACACTACACCACATACGAAGTAGTCGAGCACCATCAACTATCCACTTGCACGCATATCCGCATCGAAAACATCCACTCACAGCTCACATTGGATACATCATACAGCTGGCTCCCGAAACGACCAGCAAGACCCCAGAAGTTCCTGAATCCAGTCATGATCTAACCCTCGCCCTTGCGGAAAAGGGAAAGAGGGAAAGGTCCTGAAGCCTCGGCAGGCTGGAGCCACATGTGGTTTCCATCGCGTTATTCGCTGGCCCTTGGGTTTGACACAGCCACTCCCCCACTCGCCCCGGAAACATATCTGGATTGCCCCTTGCTCGTTAGGCGCCGGGGGGGCGCTTCCACGCGGTTCAAGGAACAATAAACTTTCTGACTCGGAAGACAGAATTTGGGGCTACCGTCGTAAATGGCAGGTCGCATTTTGCAATCGAGATTATTAGGCATGAGCCCGTCAGATCTAACTCTTGTCGTACGACGCATTCGACTCTGGAGACCAAGCTAGTAATACTTCGTATGGATATTCCGAAGTATGGATATTCTCTTGGGTTATTCCGTCCTGTCCGGGGCATCGGGATATCTTTCCTCAACGGCGGCGTCTTCATTCCTTTGTCCCTGCCATAATGGCTTCGTGGTCTTTTTCTACGACCGGGCGAGAAGGCCCCAGCACTGCAAAACCTAAGATGCTGATATGAGGGCGCTGAACGCCACAGGGAGATTAGGGACTAGGCTCATTCATCATAGAAATCTACGTCATGTTAATTCCACGAGCCAACCAAGCTAGGGGAGTGTGAGGAACCTCCAAGTTTCGACCGCAAGTTTGCTTAGATAGGATAATGGCCCGCATCCATGCATTCCAGTTGCCCATGTGCACGGCGCGAGAGATTCTGGAGCACGAACGTCGAACACGAGTGGGCAATGGAAGAACACTTGCCCGACCCGTTTGGTAATGGAGTGAGATATGTTGTGCCGGATCGCCGTTCGCATGCTCCATAAGAATTGCCGATTGTCCCGAGAGCCCGTCCCAGGATAAGCATCGCTGAACATGGACGGCCGCATCGCAAAGCAAAGCTGTATACAATTGTAGATTCCGTGGCTTAGATCCCTTTCTGTAAAGGATGGGTAAAGTTTCTTCATCGCTGCTACCATTACTCCAGATGAAACAATGATACTTTAGCAGGGTATTGGCAGTATTAGCATTCTGCAGTAATCGAATAGGTTGGAGGTAAGGCTGGGGGTCTCTGTAACCGCAGCAATGGCTCAGCCACAGATACCTTGGTTGTGCTTGGGGGGTTGGAGGGGAGGTTGTATGGAAGTCTGAGCTTTATTAGTATGAATACCTTGGGTAATCATTGTGATCGAGATAAATTCGAAGGGTTAATGTAGTATTATTCCAAAGGGGTGCTTGGGTAGTATCGCTCTTTTCGAGATTTTGAAACTTGGGCAAGGGTCCTGCAGTTCCTCACTACGAAGTACACTCGTAAATGACTTCGTAGATCAAATAATACCTTCAAATCGGCTGAGGAAATGGATTGATTTATTTCATGGCCAGCGGGAGAGACTGATCGAGTCTTATCGTCCATGTGCGACTCGCGCTGATTTGGGAGTGCAGAAAAGAGTTGTCTAGCCCTGGGTGTTTAACTCTATTTCCTAGCTGAGCGAGATGAAACTTCAACCCCATGGCAGTCCAGCGTGGCTGGGGAGAATATTAACACGCCAGGCTGCCTAAGAACACGAACTGAATTTTCCGATTTGCTCACCTGACCCACCCACGCCGAAGGGACTTTGTGCGGTCAAAGTAGTACAAAGTATCACTTTCGGTCCTGCCCTGCATCGGCCTCAACTTCAGGCACTGTCCGACACTCACACGGACGGAGACCCTCTCTCCTGCTCCGAACCCAAGCCCAGGTTAGCATCTCCGGACATTGGACACGCCGTAGCTCTAACCAGAAATTACTGTTGTAAAGTGTCTTCATAATCTCGTCGAATATATTACTTCTACGTATATTATAGTGCTCTAGTAGCTGTGCAAAGGATTCCGCCAATCGAGATGTGAATGTCCAGCGAGCTTTTAGGCAAAATCGTGAGTGGTCTGAAAGAGTCAATTTGAAGTGGACAAGATTGTTCTTCTCTGTGACAAGTGGATATTGACGAGCTGTTGATCGACTGGAAAAGGATAGGACAACCGTCAGACTCGGGAAGCTGTCCGGCGAGATGTTGTTGTTGTCGTCGAGTCCGAGGTTGAATGAAGCAAGGGACTGTCAGACCGTGATCAATCCAAGCAGATCGAATCGAGACTTCACAAGCGCACATTTCCACCCACCATCACCAGGTACAAAGAGTCGCTCTTTTCCACGTTGAGGCAGGCCTGGACGCGCTAAGATGGAAGTACCGTGCTCGAATCCTCTCCAGAGAGTTGGACATTGCAAAGTACCTGTAAATTAGCCAGCCATTAACAGCGCAGTGTTTGTCTCTGTCATTAGAGATACTTCAGAGTACCACGACTAGGAAGTCTCGACTCAACACTATCTTCCAGGGGAAAAAGACCGGCCCGTCAGGCAGCGGCCTGCAATCTCGTTCATGGCATATTAAACTACGAGTAATGATACTATGTGTCCTTGTCTGTCAAGAGGTGGATGGTAAGAAACAATGCCCGAGAATCTTAATTTGATGTCTTGTGTCATGGCCTTGCCATACAAGCTGGTATACTAATTCTGCACTAATGTCCTTGCGGACCATCGCTCTTGACAGATTTTCTTACAGTCTGGACCATTTCGCAGCCTTCCGCTGATTGAACAAGTAATAGGTGACTTTTAACCTGCCTATCGTCGTGGTTCTAGTTCAGGTACCCGGGACCCGCTTCAATCAAAGTTCTCTGAGCCATTGTTCTGGGTGATAATGAGCCAAGTCCAGCCCCTCAACTGCGTTCTGCTTTCCCTTTTGCAAGGTAAATCCCTTCACGTACCCCCTATGTCAGTCCCTATTTCCCTCCAAGGACAAGTACCCTAATGTACCCCAATTGATCCTCGAAAACACGCCCCCCCTGGTTCACTCTTTCGCTCAGGTCACGCCCCTCCCTTGGTGTCCCAATGTACAGTTGTAGTACATTTTACTACGCCTGATACCTCAGTACACTCTGTCGCTGCTTCTTCCTACTCCTCAACTACCCACCAACCCCCCCCCACCACACTGTTCCCCTCCCCACACTTCCCTCCACCCCTTTCTTCCTCTACTTGATCTCTTTCCTCCCTCCCACCCCTCTCACAC
>SJVG01000196.1:0-17103 GCA_034774675.1 Scedosporium minutisporum
TTGCCACCCTTGCCCGCCCTCCTATCGATCCCGTTCCCGATGCCGCCGGGCGCCTCGCGCAGGCAAAAGCTCTTGGCCACGTGTCCGAGGTGAAGTTGTGTCATGTCGAAGTAGCACCGTTCGTCCTTGACGTGCGTGGCGTACGCGCGAATGTGAGACTTGAATCCGTTGCGGCCGAGCTCGAGCCGCTTTCGATCGTCGAGAAGTCGCTGCTCGAAGTGGAGCTGTAACGCCTCGGCCTTGTCAGTGTACGACTGGCCCTCGGTTATCTTGGAGTGGGTCTCGAACGGCAGCTCCATGGGGATGGAGAGTCCCTTTTGGAGCACGCCGTCGTAGAGTTGCGGAGTGGGAACGGACGCGCCAGACGTCATCAGAGACACGTAGCCCTCCTCGCTGCCGGGGAGTAAGAAAATAACAGCTTTTCCAGATCGTCCGGCACGCGCTGTTCGACCGATTCGGTGGATATGGTCCTCAACGCTAAACGCCGGATCGAGTTCGATAACGAGGTCGACCGACGGAATATCGAGGCCACGCGAGGACACGTCCGTCGTGATCAAGACCGCCGGGTCGCTACAGTCGGAGAAGGCGCGCAGGGTAGCCGTCCGCACCGGCTGCGGGAGCGAACCGTGCAGCTTATGCAGGACGATGGCCTTGTTCGCCGCCGAGGTAATATAGGCAGCGTTGGCGACGGTGTTGGCAGTCAAGTTGTTGGATGACGACTCTCCCGCCTTTTCCGAGGCTTGACCCTTGGCGGGTGCCTTGAGCAACTCGTAGTGGAAATCGACCGAATCGGCGCAGGAAATAAAGACGATGGCCTTCATGACTGATCCTTTCCGGGCAAACGTAAATTTAAGGAACGAGAGGAGAGTGACGAGTCGAAGCTTCGCCGGTGCAACAATGTAAGATTGCTTCAGCTGAGCGGGGGCGGAAAAGTTGGCAGCATCCTGCACCTCACCCTTCCTTGTCTCCTCCTTGGCAGCCTCGATATGGATGGCATCCTTCAAACTCATATCTCCCAGCTTCTGCACACTCATCTTCATCGTAGCCGAGCACAGGACCGTTATCCGCCGATCCGGCAGCTGCGCGAGGGAAACACCGTCGTACGTCTTTGGCGCAACCTCGGCCTTTTTCAGCTGGGACAAAATCTTCTGGATGTCATCTTCGAAACCCATCTCCATAAGCCTGTCGCCCTCGTCGAGAATCAACCACCTCACCGTGCTCAGTTTCAGCACCTTGGTGTTTTGCAAATGATCACCCAAACGACCAGGCGTGGCGATGAGAAAGTTGACACCCTTCCGTATCCTCGCCTTTTCGGATTTCTTTGACTCGCCACCGATGACGGGCGACGCCACAAGCCACGGCGTCGATTTCAACAGCTGAGACATGACCGCATACGTTTGCTTCGCCAATTCTCTCGTAGGCGTGAGGACAATACCAAAAATTCCCGAGTCTCGATGGAGACGTGAGTTCTGGCTAAGAGCCATGACGCGATGAAACATCGGCAGCACATAGGCCAACGTCTTTCCGGATCCAGTCTCGGCCTGCAGGAACGCATCGCTCGTGGTGTCAATCATAATGGGTATCGTTTTCTTCTGGATCGCAGTCGGCTTGTCTAGTTTGAGCTTCGCAAGTTCACTCACCAACCGATCCGACAAGCCAAGAGCCTTAAACGAGTCCTCAGCCAATGGCGCATTCGAAGGTTCCGCGGGCTCGGCCTCCTCCTCAGCCTCCTCATCGAACTTCGTGACCGGCGTAGGGTTGTAAGAGAACAGACTCGACGTAATTTGCCGCCCTGGGCCGGAATTACCCCCTTGGCTCTGACCTTGACCCTTGTTTTGATTCGGCTTCCCAACAGGACCATCGAACTTGACTCTCTTCACCGGTCTCTCGTCCTCGCCACGGATATCCTTCCCATTTGTTTCGGGCCCTTCTCTCCTTCCTAGCCGCGCCGCATTCGACCCCTTGGCGGGCCCGGTTGACGAAGTCCCTCCCTTCAGCGACCGCTGGGCCTCCACCCGATCTCGCCAGCGCCCGCCCTTTACCTTGACCCGGGGCTTCAAAGGGGCGTCCCCAAGTTCAAAGTTGAGAATCATACCATCGTCCGCCATCTCGACTTTTGGTGTCGTTTCGCTACCTGGGATATGGGTGTGTCGAGTCGAGGTGCACTGGATTGGGAAAGGTTCCCACGATGAATGAAGATTTGAACCATCCAATGTGGATATTTCGGAAATTCTAAATTTTGGCGGGGTGACACTGCAGAATTAATTTTTTTTAAATTTCCTTATCGCGATAAGATTAGATAAGCTTTTTCTTGACTGCCTTTGATCTAGCACTAAACGGAAGGAACAGCTTTGGCCTGGCTCGCACATAATTCTCACCAGACTCAACACTGAAAATCTAACCTTCAAATCGCTCATGTCTAGGATATATAACGACTTAGACTATTAACAAGATTATATACAGTATTAGATTCTTTCTCGTCCCCCTAGCCGTTTCCATATAATTCGTGCACTTTCTTCGACTGGTCCGGCAATTCGGCCCTCGGCGCCCATCCGGTCCACTGACTCTCTTGCCCCGACAATACGGCACCGCTGTTCCACGATTCTCCAGAAGGAATCTGTCTAGCTGCATGTCTGCGTCTCCTCCAGAACAACCACGCTCCAAGACCAACGAGGATCAACCCCAGCACAGTACCAATGGACACTCCAACGCTTAATCCTAGTGACGGACCTGACCCAGGCGTCTCCTTGGAGAGTTCGCTCGGTGTATCTCCTGTTGGTTCGGGAATGCTGGTATTCTTGCCGTCTTGTCCTCCTGTGCTCGTTGCATGACTCCTGACGTTGAAACCGTTCACGGGCCCGGCGAATATTGTGACCGTGTCCTCTGTCACCGTCGAGGCTATGGTCGCGGCTGTTACTTCCGATGGCGATACCAAGCCGAGGTTAAGGAAGATTAAAATCTGTCCGAGTGTCGCCGTACTTACGCATTGCGACGGGAACTCCGGCGCGATCGGTTGTGCCACTAGAAGTCTGTATGATCTTTTGAGTCCGGCGATGTCAGCAAGCCCATCGATCGATATGCTAGACGATAAAACAGAGAAACTTCATACGTGGGACAGCAGAATATCTCCTGAATATTTTCTTCGACGAGAAGCGTCTGAACTGGTCTGTACGCCTCTGGACACACAAAAGTCGGGCCCAGCGCCGTGAAGACAGTCCCGGTTGCTTGCTGAAACCTCGACGACGTCACCTGAGGTGGAAAGCAGGTGCGAGCGGCGTCCGCAAAGGAGATGCCGTATACGGGATCCCAGGCAAGGAGGGTCCCTTCCAGTTGGCGATACATGAAAGTAGAGCATTCGGGTGGTTGTGGCCAGGGAGTCGGGAGTGGAAGAAGGGTGACGGATGTTCCGCTCACTACGATCCCGGTCGGCGTTGTCGCCATCGCGAACGGCGGAGAGGTGATCGAGACACAATTATGGAGAAGAAGAAATCAAGCCTCCCGCAGCTCGATTTGAAGCTGCGAGGAGCTGGGAGTGAGAAGTTCTAGGGAGAGTTACACGGGAACGATGTGATGACGGATTTTGAGTTGTACAGAACCCTCCATCATGATAAACACGGGAGGGTGCGTGGGCAAGATGGAGCGGGCATCCATACCCTGAGAGCCGCCAGTCCTCCCCCCCCGGGGATTTGTAATCGATCATCATCCTACAATATATGACATTCTCACGCCATGTATGGAATCTATGTCTGCGAGATCCAAAAATAACACAACCCACGTCTTGGGACTGCGCCGCTAGAAGGAGTGTCAGTCGCGGGCTTCTTCCTGAGCAGCATCGTCCAGTCCTTTCTACTCCTTCTCCCCTTGTTGAGACGAGGCCTGCGGCCAACTTAAGGCCAGGTCCTTCAATCGTCCGCATGCTCGCTTGCCTAATCGACTGACCCGAGACCATGTTCGGCGCGAACAGCCCCAATTGGATCACGGTACTTATTTAGGGCTACCGGTCTGTCGGGCCCAGGCCAAGAGGGCCAAGAATGAGACGGTTCCGCCACAGACTCACAGCGTGACACCGATCGGCGAAGGCTTGCGGAACCTTAAACCTACCCCGAGTTCTCATTGACGGTGAAGAAACAAGGGTATCACTCATCGATGCTTGATATTTTTGCTCAGTTTTGTGGTTCTAGTGAACGAAACCCTTGCTTGAGGCGCCCGCTTGGGATGTCGAGTGAAATTAAACAATTGATGTCAAAACACTCCGCGAGACAGAGAGCCGAAGACCGACACGTGGACCTGTCGTCAAGCAGCCCAGTGGAGACGCCCGAAATAAGCGCCAGGGGGAAATCCTTCAAGTTCTTCACCAACCCGAAACAATTCCCTCCACTGCGCACCCCCCACAAGGCGACGCGTCCTCCGAGGACGAAGCGGCGATTGTGTTGGCGATGACGAAATGGCAAACGACGCTATCGAACGATACAATGTCGGTGGCTGATTTCGAGACGACCAGCGTAGCAGGGTAAAAAATGGCAGTTCCCGCCGTTCGCGGGCTCTTGAATACGAAATACTCCCAATTATCCTCATATCTTTTTCTTCTTCTCGACGCCGACGATCCATGCAGTTTGTGGTGGAGCCGCCTTGATGGATCGCTGAGGGCTTTCGCAAATACGAGGTTTAGCGTTTATTGAAACTTCTTTTTTTTTTTTTTTTTCGAGTCCAATTCATTCATTCTTTGTCTTCTTTTCCTTCTATTTCATTGTTTCACTAAACACTTAGACGATGGCGCTCAAAATCCCCGAGACGAAATCCACAAAATCGCGATCCACCAGCCTCATTGCGCTACTGATCCTCGTGGTTGTGTGGGTTGTAGTCCTAACATCTCGTGGAAAAGTGAGTATCTTGGCTTTAATACCTCGCCAACCATCCCCGTTCTATCAAAAATCATTAGCACCTACTAACCTGAACTCAGGATGACGGCATACCAGAATCCCTACCGGACGCTGGTTCTATAACAGAGCATCCAGGTGATGCCTCTCCAACTTTTGAATCAAACGACATCAACGACATCAACGACGGCAGGCCGTTGGCAGTAGTAATAGAAACCCAAGCGACGCCGAACCTCATCCCTCTCATGCTGCACTTTTCCAATGTTCTCGGCCCACACTGGTCCGTCGTTCTCTTCACATTAGAAGAGTTCTGGGAAATGCCATCGAGCCTGGCCTTTGACCGCGCACTCGAGGCCGGCAGGATCGACATCCGCTTCCTGCCACCCGACACCCAACTTAAAAGCAGTCGCGCGGTGTCGCTATTCCTAACCAACCCTTGGTTTTGGGAGCAGCTGCAGTCGGCATACCGTATCCTTCTATGGCAAACCGACAGCATCATTTGCTCCAAGGCGGACCAGGCCGCCGAGGACTTTTTCGCCTACGATTATATCGGCGCACCGATCCAGAAAACTTACGGCAAAGGCTACAACGGCGGCCTGTCGATACGAAACCCGAAACTCTTCCTGCGCATAACTCAGGAGTCTGACTTTGAGCACAGTGGCGTTGAGTTTGAAGACCAGTGGTTCTTCAATCAGACGTCTGCTCGGATAGGGCAAGGTGTGGTGCTGCCCGGCGAGGAAACGGCCAAATATTTCGCCGTTGAGTCGATATATCATGAGCGGCCGCTTGGCTACCATCAGCCTGCGAGATGGCAGTCGGGCCATATGAAGGAGATTGAGGACTGGTGTCCCGAGGTGAAGATGATATTAGGGCGTCGACGGGCGTACTGAAGCTGCTTAACACACACACGCACACATATACACACATACACACACGTACATACTTAACGCATAGAGATATATACCCTTATAGAGAGAATACTGCTCCAATAGATTTTTTTTTTCTTTTTTTTTTCTCCAAGATATTAGCAGTCAATCTAAGATATCCCATATCTCCAAACCTACACTTGGATACGTCTACTCATACATTGTGAATACTACTGGCATTGCCTCTCTCTACTTCAAACACAAACTTCCGCGATATGTTCCAATACATGCCTCTTTCTGTGAGAGCTCTGCGCGTAGACGCACCATATAAAGTGCGTAGGGTAGTGATTGTCCAGCATCTATATCCGCAGGGCTTGGCAGCCAACAGACATACTCTCGACGTTTCACCGAGATATTATTCTAACAAATCCAACCAGACTCGAGATTGTTTGCTTGCAGGAAGGATTTCCGTTGTGGCGCAACCTGCAAACGCGCCACCGGTCTTTTTATTCGATTCCTATTGATCTGTTTGCTTGTACAACGCGACGACACAAAAACATGGACGAATATGGAAATCCGCTGGTTTACCACCACATTTCGCCCTGCCCGGCCCTCATCGCACAAACGCAGCATCACACACCGACAACCACCACAGCGATTTCCCCTTCTCATATGGTCGTCGATGCGATTTGAAAGGCCATCATGTCCGCCAATATCTTCTGCTCCCTCTGTGGAGTTTTACTCCCTCGAAATGTCTCCGTCAACCCTCATCAGGACATCTATAAGCTGCCCTGGATGAATCGAGCCCGAGCCGGTGAGTGCCTTTCCCCGCTTCGTAGTTGTTCTTTGCAATGTCTTGCTGATGATTTTTAATAAAAAAAATATATATAGTCGTGATGGGCACAGGCACAGGCCCAAAGTGCAGAGCTCCACGGCTCACAGGGCCCACTATCATCGAGGCTATAGATATGGAGTTCCCCGATGAATGGGATGAGCGCATTGGCACGAGGAACGACTATGAACTCGTCGATGAACCCATCCATCAGATGGAGGATTTCGGCAACCTCGACCCGCATCCATTCCACGAAGCCTGCTGGCGGATGCTAATATCGAGGACTGTTTTCCGAAAGATGATTGAAGGGGATAAAACTGAGCCCCGGGAACTCGTTCGGGCCCTCGTTCATCACCTCTCTTCTCTCTTCAACGCCCACCGAATGGATGGCTACGGTCTGATGCAGATCGACCACGACTTCGGCGGTGCGTCACAGTTCCGACGCATCGTTGGACGGACCCAGTATTCTCGGGGGCTTCCCGAGCCTCTCGGCTTTCTCGTCGAGGATCCGCTTTCGGAAAACCCCCTAACTCTGGCAGGCCGCTTCCCAAACGACCAAGCGACCAAGGATTGGGCCATGTACTGGATGAGCAAGGCGTCAGAAAAAGGAAGCGGCTTTTCCTACGCCACGGATCCCTTCCGTCTCCTGCCTCTAGACATCGTGTACGAGCTGATCACGAGCATGGCCTCAAGGGATCTTTGTAATCTCCGCCTGGCGTCCAGGACCGTGGCCACATTGTGCACCGACCGGACCCTGCCTCAGAGCTTTTGGAAATCCCGGTTCGGCACAGGGTTTGAGATGGAGTTTATTTTGGCGGGCAGCTCATTGAAGACGACGAAGCCCAACGTCAACTGGGGTAACTTGTATAAGCATCTCCGTGCCCAGAGCAATGCTGGCTGGTTCCGCAATAAGAGGAGAATCTGGACATGCCTCGAACGCCTTTGTGGAGCTTTGGATCCTCTCATGGCCTGCAAGGACTTCACCTGGCCTCAGGATGTGTGGAGTATGTCGCGTAATGCGCCTGCTCCTCTGCCTCATGGCAGGATGGTCGGTGAGTTTGTCAACCCGAGGGTCATGGGCCAGTACGTGGAGGAGCAGCTCCTCTTCCCAGATCCGCCGACATCGACTCTTCGCATCGCTGCTTCGTTTATAAGGTGGCCGGCCAACGGGCTGCTTTCCATTTCGGGCTTTCGTGTGCATTCCAAGTTAGAGGATGGGTCATACGGCCTCGTGGCAGAGGCTGGCGTCTTTAACGAGGATCACCAGCAATCCATTGACGTGGAGCCCCAGAACCGCATTTGTTGGATCAGAGCGTACTTGGTGGAAGACGCCGTGGTTGCCGTTGCATTTTTCGTTGACCGTAATGAAGAAAACGGTGACGTGACAAGACTCTATCTCGGGGACCCGTCCCTGCCAGAGTACAAAGGACAGGTTCGTGTTGGCGAGATGGGACCACGGCTTGAAGGGCCCGGCTATTTAAATGGACTGATCGTTCTAACAAATGCAAGTCACGACTCACGAGCATCTCCCAGGCCATGATTCTTCTCGTTCTTCATTTTCTCTAACACTCAAGGCTGACTTCAAATCTCTAGGTGTGCAAGTGTTCCGCCATCAAAGTCATCGAGCCAGCGCCGCCGCCCAAGGATTCTGGGAAGCCGCATTCCCCGATATGCAACCCCAGCATCCTCTGGGGACCAGACGAGCCTGATGACTGCTGGGTAATCCCCAGGATGCTCGTGAGGCCTGGTGAGTATATGGAAATGGGTCTTACTACACCATATGAAGAACGTCTTCGGATCGACTTCGGAGGGTACCAAGGCGAAAAGCTATCGATGCTGAACCGCGTGTCTTTCTACATGGATCCGAAACCTAATCTCTTCACTGGATTCGGGTTCTTCTACGATGACGGGTCGGAAGAGACCTGCGGCTTGCACGAGGTCGACCAGTCGATTCATCCGCGACGGGCACCATCGATCGAGATGTCCTTTTACATCCTCGGTCGCCTCGGGGAGCGCATAACCTGCGTAGAATCCTACGGAGATAACAGTGATGGGAGACCTGGAAAAACGCTGTTGAGAGTGCTCAGGGTGACGTCCGCCTCATTTCCAATACCCTTCGGTATTCTGCTATTCTAGTACTTAAGCTGACACAAGATCTCCTTTCCCATATATTAGATTCTAACGAACATGGGCCAAGTGAATTGGGTCGGAATGCAGCAGAACTGGGGGACCTCGCCTAGCTGGGCCGGTAGCTATGCGCTTATAAGGAGATTTCAGGTTCCATCCGGTGAGATGTTTACCGGGATAGAAGCCCGTTTGAAGGTACGATGCTCTGTAGACCCTAGGTCTCTTGCCCCTGAGATATACAGTATGTTAACAGCGACTTCGTCCAGTCCCGTGAGGATCCTATCGAATCACTAGCGATGGTTCCTTGCCCATACCCCGATATTTTGAGCCAGCCATATGTCCATGCCGTCAAAACGAGAGCAATGGCATTTTTGAGGCCGTCACCGCGGGTTGACAGTTACATGCTACGCCAGGGCTGCGGCATCACTAGCTCTACATTGCAAGGCGTACGCCGCATCCGATTTTCCCGAGGCGTCAAGATTAGGGCACGCGAGAACTGTCTGTCTGGACTACTACTCGAGTTTGGCGAGAATGAGCATCGTCGAATCGTCGGGCAGTGGATGGAGGAGACAGACGATGCCTTCGAGATTGGGAAACGAGACGCCATTGTGCATGTGCGTGTGTGGTATCACCAGCAGGAACACGGCTTTCACCGATACATGATGCCGGACGAGAATAACGGCCGGGTTATGGGAATCGAGTTGACGACTCGGGATGGCGCGTCGAAGAAGGTTCTTTGCGGAGATGTGGCGGACGCCGTGGTCCTGGACTTCTACACCAACACTATGGAAGAGATTGTGAGTTCAAGAGCTGAAGTATTTATTATTCATTTCAAGAAGAGAAACTAACAGTCGCCAAAGTACGCAATTTCCTGGAGTATTAACGCCTCTTGGGACTGCCTCCACGTCATCCGTCGACCCCGGCCGAGATATTTCGCGAAACGGCTGGATTTCACACCTCCGGCATCTTCTCCGGCGTTGAGCGAACGGCAGAAGCGAGAGGCTCGGATCTTCCCCTACATTGAAGTTGACGCTGCCGGTAACACACTGCCAATGACTTGCGTTCGTGCCTTCTTTGGGGACAGAGTTATCAATGGCATAGAGTTCGTCTACGGAAGAAGCGCCGAGGTTGTGAGATCGATCGGGTTACTTGAGGGCCATTCTGAATCTGTACAATTGGGGGCTGGTGAGTTATTTGAGAATGTGTATACGGAGAAGTATGCGTTTGCATCCCCGGAGACGAACGAACGACTTGAGGCAATGATACTGGTGGTAAGAACTTCCGCACGATACCCCAACGCACCTTGAAGACACCTGGGAAGGTGGGCAAGCTAACGTAGATTACAACGAAAGATCAAGACGATGACGACGTTCGGTTCTAAGAGAGGCCGAGACGTCACACTCCATCACCCAGACACCCCGTACGTTCGCCTTGGCCCTTTTCCTGACGACAAACTCCAGCCTTCTCTAGAAACCGAGAGCCGGATCATGGAATGGGAACATGCTTCACCGATTATTGTTTCAACGAAGCTGGCCCAGGTAAGCCTGGGAGAAACTGTGAATCCTACTGCAGCCGAGGATACGAGGCTGGGTGGGTTCTGGGCGCAGGTCAAACTGGTTCCTAGGTTTAAGCTCCAGGTGGAGAGCGTTCAGGAGATATGCTGTCGTTGACAACAAGGTGTTAAGTTGGGATCAATGGACTTTCTTCATCTCACACTTCGCCACACCAGACTAGAGGAATCAAATAGCTGAGAACAGAAACGGAAAGCGAAATAGTTAGGCCTGTTAAGCCAGTATATATCTTCTCCTCAACGGGCAGGATCTTCCTATCCAACAATGCAGCCAAACAAGGAACCGTTCCATGTAAAAACACCCGAATAATCAAACAAACAAATGTTTTTCCCATGATCCGGATCCCCTTTTTCTATGCTGCCCTTATCAAATATCATGAAACCCAAACCCCAGAGATCGCTTTTTTCGCCGTGCTGTTATGCAGAGTGGAGTTTATGTCCATGTGAAGGGGGTCTTGTCCGTATTAGTGGATTACAAGCCCGAAAATGAAGATCCCTTTTTTTTTGTTTTGCCCCTTGATAGAAATTTCCCCAGAGACCTGAAAAATGAAATACCCCGTTGTTTTTTTGGTACACCTTCGATAAAACGCCGTTATCCACCCTTGTAGAAATGTTGCGAGGCCAGAAAAGCAAACTTTGTGAGAGATTCAGACAAAGGAAATGTGATGACACAAGGAAAAGGGAGTAAAAGGAAAAGAAGAGAAAAGAAATCGGGCCGTGCTGCCGAGATGCTCTATGAGCTTGAAACACAAACAAACAAGAGTCTAGTCCCTCCCATCGACCAACCCAAAATTATCCCAAACAGAAAAAACAATTGCCTTCTATGCTTCTTCGACCAGTCCCCCGGGGTATCATATTACAGTCAGATGGGAGAGTCAACAGACTTAACGAAAAAGAAAGCAACACAATTGGATCGAGAAAGGAGAAAAGAAATGGCTAGAATGAAAGACTGTCACAAGTCCCTCGAGCCCTGGGAAGCAGCTGGTGATCCACTGCTCAGAAGACCGTGTTACGGGCCCTCTTTTCTTCTCCGTTTTAAACAGCAGCGGCAGTCTCCTCGCCACCGCCCAAAAGCTCGAGAACCTTGTTGACAACGGCGCTGGGGTATCCACGGCTGAGCATCTCGCGGACAACACCCTGGGCATTATCCCTCTCCTCCACGGCGAGGAAAGCCCGGGTCATCGCCTCGTACGTGCTGGGCTCTCGCTTGTCACGACCGACGACATCATAGATAGCGCGGGCCTTGGCGATGTCCTTTTGCGCAGCCCAACCGTGGATCAGCGTATTGGCGATGTAAGGGGTAAGCTCCACTCGCTTCTTGCGCATGAGCGCGAGGATCGGCTCGGAGTCGGCAACGCGGTGGTTGGCGACCATGGCCTCGAGGAGAGCCTGGAAGATGCACGCGCTGGTTGGTACGGACGGATCCGCCATAACCGAGTCGAACACCTTACGAGCGCCCTCCAAGTCGTGGAGCACGCAGCCGCGGGAGTGGATGAGGGAAGCATAATGGACAGGCTCAGGTCGCATGCCTGCGGACCGGACCTGTTCCAAGACGGTCTCGGCAGCCTCCATATCCACAGGCTCGAGAGAGGCGTGAGTGTCAATCAAGAGTTTGTACGTGTGCGAAGTAGGGGAAATTCCCTTAGACTTCATCCTCTCGTAGTAGGCGAGAACCTTAGACTTGTCGCGCTTCGTGGTCAGGAAGAACTGCATCATGCTGTTGTAAGGAGCGGGACGGGCCTTGTAATTGGGCATCGACTCCATCTCCTCAAAGAGGTCCTCGGCGAGCTTCTCGTCGCTCACCCTGCAGAGTGCGTTGACGATGGTTCCGTAGGTCACCGACGTAGGCTTGACGCCCAGAGCCCTCATCTCGGCGAAGTAGAAGAGGCAGTCATCGATGCGGCGAGCCTTTCCGAGCTTGCCAATAAGGGCATTGTAAAGGAAGGAGCTGGGCTCAACACCCTCAGCACGGGCACGGTGGAAGATCTTGACGGCCTCGGTAGCCTCGTCGAAAGTCTTCGTCGACTCCTTGAGAGTGGTGATGTAGAGACCGTAGGTGTTGGCGGTGGGAGTGGCACCCATGCTAAGAAGCTCCTGGTGGAAGGTCTCCGCCATCGCGCGGTTGCTGACGCTCAGGCAGGCACCGATCATGGCATCGAGGATGGACGACCAACCGTAGCGGACAACAGCGTATTGAGGGAGGAGAGGAACATCGCTCCTAGCCATGGCAAGGATGTCGTTGCAAAGGTCGAACTTGCCCTCACGAGCGGCAGCCGAGATGAGCTTGGCGTAGGTGATGTAGCGGGGGTGACGACCAGCCCGGCGGATATTTCGGAATCGGGTGAGAGCTTCATTGAGCCGGGGACCACGTCGTCCATGAGAGCCCTCAAGCTCATCGGAGATCAAAGACGAGCCCTTGAAGTCGGTGTTGTGGGCATAAGGATCGAAGCTGTCGTCGAAGCTGCTGACGGTGGGGGTCGACAGGTACGGAGAATTGGCGAAGGGGGCAGGAGACATGGTGGAGAGCGGGGGAGTAATTTCTCGGGGGTCTGAAAGACTCCGGCTTTCCATGAATCGAGCAATGTAGGCAACGCCCTCCTCGATCTCGTCCACCAAGGGCATGTCCTTGTGGTTTCCGGCGGCGGCTCGGATCCTGTCGAACATGATTTCAGACTGCGTCAGACCCTCGGCAACCTGGCCAGTCAACATGAGGCCGACAGCATACATGACGGTCGGCTCGATGAAGGACTGAGTGGGCACCAGAGCGGGGTTGCTCAAGACATGCCAGTAGCGGGTAGCAGCAGCGACATCGCCCTCCCGGATGCTGAGAGCAAGAAGAGCCGACGTGGGACCGGTGATCTCAGAAGCGCCGAGAGGAATGTGGGCAAAGGCAGCAACGGCAGTTGCCTTGTCACCCCGGTCGGCAGCGGCGGTAGCTACACGAGACATGACCCTAGTCTTGGCCTCGTTCTCGACAGAGAGCGCCCACCGAAGAGCATGCTGATAAATGCCGCGTCGAATGAAGCCGTCAACGAAGCCACTGGCGACGAGAGCATTGTTGATGTCGGAGACGCCAACGCCATACTCTTGCACAATTTTCTTGTAAAACTTCATTGCGCCCTCAATCTTGTCAGAAACGATGTAAGCATTAATGACAGCGGCGTACACCACGGAATCCGCACGAGCGGCGATGGTAGCCTCGCCCTGGTCGTTGGCAATGGCCAGAGCTCGATACTCGTTGTAGCATTCGACGGCGCTGATGAGGTCTCCAGCCTTGGCAAAGGCAGTGATCATGGCGGGGAAGATGGACGCCATCGGGATGGCACCAGTTTCCTCCATGTGCTCGAAGAGTCGGAGCATGTCGTCCACACGACCGGCGGTAGCACATGCAGTGATGACCTGCGTGTAGGTCTCGGATGAGTAGCATGCATTCTGGGTGGCAACGGACGAGTCGAAGAGCCTCAAGGCGAGATCGAGGCGATCGTCCTCGCTGAGGATGGCAAATTCGAATTCGTGGGAAGCGAACATGAACTTTCCAGCCTCCTCAAAGCCACCGTATCGCATCCTCTTCTCCTCGAGGGACTTCTTGAGATGGGAAACTTCGAGGGATCGGCTCGCCAACAGATCGACGAGAATGTTGTAAGTCTCACTGTCGGGGGAGACCTTCCGGCGGAGCATGTCGGCGTAGACGTCCAGCGCCTTCGAGACGACCTCGTTCTTCTCCGACGACAGCCGGATGGCGGCCTGGAGGAGAGCATTGTAGGCTGGTGCAATTGGCCTCACACCTGCAACAAGCATGGCCTCGAAGACCGGGGGGATCTCCTTGTACCGGCCGCCTTGGGCGAGAGAGAGAAGGTGGTCGGCATAGGTGCGGGCTTGAGGGTGGATCGGGGGCGTAACTGTGCGGCCAATGCTGGCAGGAGTCCTGGACCTATCGGGGGTTCGAGCGCGGGAAACTGGGGCAGAGGCGGAAGCAGCAGGTGTTGCGATCCGCTCCACTGTCTCCGGCTCCTCCTCAATGGCCTCAGCGCGCCTTCTTTCCTCGATAGCCTCCTCTAGAGCAGCATCAATGTGCGCCAGGACAGCCTGGTCTTCGGGGCTTATGCTACTCTCTCCGGCATTTTGCTCGGTCACTTGGCCATCGGGGCCAACCTTGACTTCACCCAAAAGAATCGAGGCCGGAGTAGGCTTCCACTCGATACGCCTCTGGAACTCGAATTGGGTCCATTCCTCCTCGGCACCTTCTTCATCTGCTTCCGCCTCACGCTTCTTTAGGGCCTCGAAGTAGGCATCGAGGCCTCCGTGACTTAGTGTGCGATCATGACGCTTGTCGGTGGAGAGGTTGGCAAGAGCCTGCCTCTCGGAGTGGAACGCGGACGCGGCTTGGGCCTGGAGGGTATGGAGTCGGCTGAAGCGGTGGCTCTGTCGGCGAGCAAAGGAAGGACGGTTCTGAGAGTTGAGGAGGTGAGGGTGAGAGACAGCAACGACCGATTGGGCGTAGCCGTAGGTAACAGATTTCGTTAATCCGGAGCGGATGAAATTCTGGTACAGCGACGAGTAAGGAGCGGGCATTTAGATGAATGGGCTACGAAATCTAAGCAAGGCAGGCTCAGGTTAGTATGCATATCGTCAGACGGGCCAAGCATTGAGGGTGTGTGTTTGTGTCCGTCTCCAGCTGAGAGAGATGAGGTCGGTGAGGTGGTGCCACATGAGCTCAATATCCGGCCAGGTAGGGAATATCCGGGCAGCTAAGGCCAAGAAAGACGGAGCCAGGAAGCTTGGTGAAACGACTCGACGGAATCGATCGGACGAGGAAGACAATTGAAGCGTCAACTTACATGAAAAGAAGGGTTAAAGCTTGAATGCAGGTTCATTTGACAGCAACCCACGCTGTCAAACAAACGCGCTACCTTAGGATGGTATTAAAAAGTTGGGATTTGGATTGGGATATTAAGGTAAAGCCGTGAAGTTCCAAAGAAGGAGGAAGGAGAGAAAAAGAAACAAAAGAGAGAAACGAGAGTCAAGAAGCCGCGGGATTAAGGCAGCGAGGGTTGTGGTATTATTTCCTCTTTTTTTGTCGGTGTTGATTTAACAAGGAAGTCGCGCTGGAGTGAGACACATTCAATCACATTGGTGGTTGGGGAAATTTTTCGCGGAAGGGGCCTCGGGCCTGGCGCTGATACAAATGGGAACAAGGAATTTACCACAAGTACGAAGGTACCGGGGAGAACTCGGGACGAGGCGAATTTGGACCGGGGCTCAAAAGTCGATGACTCAGGTGTGAAAACGTGGGGTGGGGCGGGGAGGCGAGAGTCCACTGCAAAGTGCCACTAACAATTTGAACCCACTGAAGGATGAGCAATAGTATCAGTACCCTTCAATTTGGTGTTTGTACACCAATGTCCCGTCTAGTTCCAGCTGCGGTCTACTTCTCCAAACGTACTTGTACTTTGTACTGCATGCTTTTGCCCATGTTCGCTAGCCGTTGCGTGCATTGCGAGCAAAGGGACAGCTGCAGTTGCAGGCACATGAGCTCTGTTGTACCAAGTACTGCGATAAGCCCCAGGCATCAATTGGTTCCCTCTGATGACGGCAGTGACAATGAGAGTCACGAATGGCACTTCAAGGGCAGTGCATCTTACGCGCTTTTCAGATATCATCGAGATCGGCGATAAGCACAACGATAGGCACAAGTCAGAGCTCTCAAACAAGACCCAGCATCACAGGTACTAGCCAAGGTACCGCACTCCGACTACGAAGTAGAACAAGGAACGAGCGACAGCGCCAACCAAGTATTGGCGTCCTTGACAAGTGACAGGAGGCCTGGCCAAATCTGGACAGATCATTGATTGATTGATCTTGGTTGATGACGAATCAAGAACCAGGCAGAAGCATCGAACGTACCCCTAAACTAGCAGATGTTGCACGAATTGCTCATTCAGGCCAGCCAGGCTTGTAAAAGTGTGCAAGTGTATGTAACAGTACCGCGATGACCTGGCCTCTTCTGGAGTCCAGCCTGTCCAGGACAAGGAAAATGGAATTCCATCATCTTCTTTTCGATGACGACCAGGGCGGACGCGTGGTGGGGAAAGGGAATACGACCAAAAGCGAGGGAGCCCTTGACCCTCTTTCTCCTCCTTCTAGCCCCCGGCTCTGGTGCCGGTCCAATCGTTCCCGCGTGTCTAAGTCCGAGTGCCACCACCGACGCCCGCTGAACCAATACCTCTTTGCGGCAAGGAGGAGGGACGAAGGAAGAAGCCGGAAGCAGATGGATGAGCGCCAGCCTGTCGGGATTCGGTGTATTCAGACATGATGTACGAAGTATTAGCGTGTATACTTCGTCCTACCATCCCAGTTCATGTCCCCCGGCTTAGCATGGTACCCATCGTTCAAGGATTATTACGTCGACTGTGACTGGACCGAGATTTGCTTTTCATGCTGTTTCTGGATGCAAGAGACTAAATGAGCACGGATGAGAGCTGCTGCACGAAGGATTTGTGCAGCAGAGGGCATGTGCTCGCCACAACATCCCTGTCGGAAAGGCAGTGAAAAATTTTCACAACGGTCTAGATAGCTTCATGATCGACTACACAAGCTGCCATGCAAGAATCACTTGATTTTCAACGTTCGCTTGGGAAAAGCAAAGCTCAAGTTGGAGCTGATCGACCTCGACTTGGGCATCATGGTGCATCACGAAAAAAAAAAAAAAAAAAAAAAAAAAAAAAAAAAAAAAGAAAAAAAAAAAAAAAAAAAAACAAAAAACACATTCCACCACATTCACACTGCACTATTCTTACGTCACAGTAATAACACTGCGACACCCATACCAGA
>SJVG01000196.1:17113-50381 GCA_034774675.1 Scedosporium minutisporum
GGGGTGTGGAGGAGAAGAGATGAAACAGAAAAGAATCTACCACAGTGGTTATAAACTAGATAGCATGACAACAAACATGCAAATGAAAAAACAACAGATTTAATCGGTCGCTGAGTGGAAAAAAAAATGCGAGGGGGGAGGGTAACACACCCGTGGGGAGGAACAGGGTAACAAAAAAAAAAAAAAAAAAAAAAAAAAAAAAAAAAAAAAGAGGAAAACCCAAATAACAGAAACCGAACAACCCCTTTACGAAGTAATTCCCTTGGTAGCATTATCAACACGCAGCATGAAACTGGAAATAACATTTGAATTGTCAATCCAGATATCTCCCTCCCCCTTGTCACCCCTTACCAAAAGCAACTGTCCCTTCATCTCGATCCCCCTGAAGTTATTAATAAAGTTTTCCACCCATCACAACATCCCTTCTCTCACAAGTCACATGCCGTCCGCCCCACGAAAATGACCCGCCACCGCCGTCCACCCTCGGACAGACGGCAAAGTTGTCGATGCTTGAGGTTTTTTTCTTTCTTACCCTTTTGGCTTTTAGCCGTGGCAAGCCAGCCGCACCCCGCGGAGGTACCTGCGCGTCGACATCATAGCCGTCCAAAGTCACTGATTTTGCTGATTTTGCGTTGCAACCTCCGGGACTTCCGAGGTTCCAAATACCCTCCTTTCCCCATAGCCCCGGCGGAGGTTTTTAGGCCGACGGGGGATGGTCGCCGACATTGCCTCGTGGCTGATCCTGTCGCTTTTGTTCTAGTGCGCTCTAAACCCCAGATTTCCATGAGAATGTGGAAATTGAGGTCCGCTGCTATGCGTGCTGATGCTTCTTCCACTTTCCTTGTCGTGAACTGATAGCAGGTACATTGGCGTACGGGGCATTTTTTGTATTAGTCGTATGTGAGAGCGATAGGACAGAGACCTTCGCATCTGCAAACACGTCGTAACTAAATATCACGAAGCAGAGTCATCCCTTATTTTGGATAATCCTTTAGATGATAGCTCTTGAGCTTGACAAATTGGTCGAACCCAAACTTGCTTAGCGTCACTCCCCGTCCCGAGTTCTTCCACCCTGTCCATGCAAGATCCTATAAAACTCTGGCGTCAGCATGCAGATTGTGGGGGTGGTCATCAAGAGAAAGGGCTCGTGTTCGTCCTTACCGGGCTTGGATAGTCACATCGATTGACGAATACAGTTCCAGCTTCGATTTCATCGGCGATCTGATATCCCGTCTCCGTGTCCTTTGTCCAGATGCTGGCAGTGAGGCCGAACTCACTATCGTTCATCCTCTCATTGGCTTCTTGGTCTCCCGCGACCTTCATGACGGGAATGATTGGTCCAAACGACTCGTCCTTCATGACCTTCATCTCATGCGTGACTCCAGTAAGAAGCGTTGGTTTCACGTAATTACCACCAGCTGGTGGGTTCTCGAAAGTGTCGTTCTTAGGCGTTGAATCCGTCGCGCCCTTCTCCAGGGCATCCTTGATGTGCTCCTCGATAGTCTCCTTTGACCGTTTGGAGATGACCGGCCCAATATGTGTAGACGGATCGAACGGGTCGCCAAGCTTGTATCCCTTCAACACCTTCTGTATCTCTTCGATGAACCGGTCGTGTATCGATTCGTCGACGTAGACCCTCTCGATGGAACAACAACTCTGACCAGAGTTGAAAATCGCACCATCGACAATCTCCTCCGCCGCCCATGCAATATCAACATCCTTTCGCACGTATGCGGGGTCCTTACCACCAAGCTCCAGCCCGACGTTGACGATCCGATCCGCGGCAGCCTTCTGGACCGCTAGACCTCCCGCCACTGATCCCGTAAAGCAAATATGTCGAATCTTGGGGTCTCGGACGACGGTCTCGATGGCCGAAGGTGACCCGGAGTGGAAATACTGCAAAACACCCGTCGGCAAACCTGCCTTGTCAAATATACGAGCGACGTGCTCGGCGACCGTAGGCGTTTGAGGCGACGGCTTGAGTATCACCGAGTTGCCGGCCAGCAAGGCAGGCATTAGAGAATTCACCAACACCAAGTAAGGGTACTGCTCGTAAATCCGTAAACGTTAGACCATTGATGGGGTATGGAATATGATGGGCTTGTTTGTAGAGTGCACATAGGATTGGTTCAATGTCCTGGGGTCGACTATCCCGAGGGCCTGCCGCGGTTCACTTACATTCCAAGCAAAGATGATCAGCACAGGCCCAACCGGAACCTTTCTCAAAAACCTCTTAAACCCCTTCTCCGCCTCGCCCTCAGTGTCCTTGAGCACCTCGGTGCTAACCTTGACGAGGTATTCCGCCCTCCTAACGGCCGTCGTAATCTCTTTCGCCGTGTACGCGATCGGCCTCCCCATCTGCTCCGTTAGCTCTCTCGCCAAGACATCCTTGTCCTCTTCCAGAAAGACGAGAGCCCTCTTGACGATCGATATACGCTCGGCGAGTGAGGTCTTGCGGAAGGTTTGAAAAGCTTCAGTGGCGGCTTGGGGGAGCAGGTCGATGTCTACGTCGGAGATGCCATTCCGGGTGAGGATGGGCTCGTTGGTGTTGGGAGAGATGGTTGTGATGACCTCGACAGACATTGTCGCAGCTTCGTGAAAATGCTTCTTGGACACTTTGTTACGCAATTGACGGCCAGATGGATGAATCTAACTTCGATCTCGGGCAGAACAGAGGAAAAGACGTCAGGTTGACAGCGCACTTGCGTTGATGTGCTCAGTACCCCGCTCAAGGTTGGAGCTTAGCTGCCCCGCCATAGCGATAAGATAAGACTCCAAGAGCTCGTTCTTGGTGACGACATTGGATCGACAGGACTTTCATGTCATCGAAAGTGGCTAATATTTCGTCTAAGACATATGGTTATAATCAATTTATCCATATAGGTCGGTGATGATCATACTACGACATATATAATAAGATCTGGAAAAGTGCCTAGATCTGTTTCAACATACTTTCTAAATGTTCAACCAGCCATCAAAATCTTGGAGATCCTCCATCCTCACTCCGTCGCTCGCACACTGAACCCTCATCAAATCAACCTGATAATCAGGAGTCCTCGCATCCTCACAGCACTTCCGTATCCTCTTCAAAGTTTCCTCATCATCCTTGGCCACAATGGCCGCCGCATCAAAACCCCCAGCACCAGGAACAACACCACCATAGACGCCCTCGACGGCCGTAAGCTTGTCGAGCAGCGCCGTCTGCTGGGGCGGTTCGATGGGAACCCCGCTCTCCTCGCTCATCGTCCTTATGAGAGCGCGGCATCGAGAGATTGTCTCGGCGAGGTGCTCGAGGTTTCCGTCCTTGGCCCGAAGTTGCTGCTCCAGGAAGAGGTTCAACCCGTGAAGGCTCCACCAGATCTCTGTTGCCCTGACGGGGTTTTTCGATCTCCATTCCAACACCTTCTTCACCATTGACACGGTCTGGGTACCGGAATGCACATCGACCATACGGATCGCCAAGCCAGCGGGCAACGTAAAGTCGTCAATGCTCCCGTCCCACTCCTTCAAAACCACGTCTTCAAGCGCGACGGAGAATCCAGGCTTTCCCGGTTCCGGTAGAGCAGACAAGATACTAGGAGAGAAGCGGCGATAGTTGCAAGCGCCGTACACAGCGGCGGCAATGTCGAAACCCGAGCCAATCTTGCCCTGCGCCGCTCCGTGAGCGACCTGAGCGAGGTTATGCAGAGTTCTCTTGCCTTCGGGCGAGGAAATGTCGAATACTCCAGGCAGGTAGTGCGTAAGAAGCGCACCGGTAAGGGCCGTAACCAGGGCAGCCGACGATCCGAGACCAGTCTTAGGGGCCTCTCGGATCGGATAGGGGAACTTTGCGAATCTGCCTAGGCCGGCCTTGGGAGTCTCCTCGTGCGAATTCGAGTAGTAGTCGTTGTCCGCTAGGATAGTTAGGCGGGTCGGGCTCAGGCTCTGGTGGCTCTCGAGGCGAAGCCGGCGGTGAATGAATGTCAAGACGTAGGTCAACGTAGTCTCGACGAAGGGATTCTTTGCCGACAGCGTCTTGCCGCTAGGAGAGAATTCAAGTAAGTATTTTGGGATGTATAACGACTAGTATATGAGTAAAACAACCAAAGAGGATAGAGGAATTTACATATATTAAGAAGAGAAGAAGAAAAGAGTTCATACCTCTGGAGCTGAGTGACGTTGATGCCACCATCATTTTCCGCCAGATGGAAGCCAAACCTCCAGACGGCATCCAAGAACTGCGGGCTAGTCACCACAATCTCGGAGAGTTGCACGCCTTCGCTAGTTTGGATAGTCCCAGCAACTACGTTTATCCTAGCATCAAGCCCTAGCACGAGACCATTATGAGCGGGATCCAGCACCAAGTAGCCACCGGCCAAAAGGACCTTGCCGGGGGCAGACACCGCTACGGTTGGCTCCATTGGTTGGGGTCTGCGCGCGTTGATTTGGGGGTGTCGTGAGCTCTACAAAAGGCAATGGAAGCAGCACAGGTAAATAAGACGAGCTCCCCGGAGATGGCGTGTGGGGTAGTTAATCCGGAGCGGGAGCGGGAGCTGGAGCTGGAGCTGGAGAGGGATCGGGGTGTTCAAAGTCGTTGCTATCCTTTTCTGATGGTGGGGGTGAGCTGAGGTTATTTGAGAGCTCCGAATTGAAGTGAGGGGCAAAGCTCGGAACAAGCAAAAGTGGGATGAATTGTTAGTAGCACTACGAAGTAGACCAGCATTGAAACTTCACACAAATTGATCCACAACTTCTATCAACAAGGATAAGGAGCGAGCAATCATTGTGAATGTTAAATTCAATGTCCGACAAACCTTATGGGCATACGCCAGACATCTTCAATCAGAAAGTCTCTCGGTCTTTGCTCCAGACCCGCGAAAGACCTCGGGAAGCTATGACGACGACAACGACCCGGGAAACACCGAGTTTCCGCTTAACATCACAATGCAGGCGCAGTTGCAGTTCGAGCCGAGAGAGAAAATGATGCCCCTGTATTTGTTTAAAACCTTGGTAAATTCAAAGTTAACGCCGATGATGTCCCAGTTCTTCCTATGTCTTGTTCACCCTTTATCCCTTCCAGACACCCAGTGTTCCAGATTCCTTCCAATCCCCAAATCAGTCTTCGTAGATAACACATTCCTACCGGCTGGAGGAAGAAAAGAAAAGAAAGACCATTGATATTAGACTGCATTCAACTTCAACGGCTCGAGAAGTGACCGCGGGCGTACCAGGCAAAGGAACAGCAGTAGCCTTGTCCTTATTGGACTTGGGCGGGCGAAGTATGATTGTGGTAGAAGGTTTAGTGATGGATATTGGTACGACGATGACTCTATTGCTGTTGTGGTTGCAATGGTAGGGGAAAAAAAAACCATTCATGCCAAACATCACCCATTACCGGTCGACGTCGTACACTTGTTCGGTCTCGATCCCGCCAGGGAAAACGCCGGGTGTAATGCACTCGAGGATCCGGGAGTCGGCGAATCCACAACGCCAATGCGGCTCGCTGCAGCCTTCTCTTTTAGGAGCGCGAGTCTGTTATTGTCCCGAAAACAAACGGTCAGAAATAAGTATTCTTTGTCAGGCACGGATGGAGGTTTGGATTGGGCTTACTCGAGATGGGAGATGCCTGGCAGTGTCGTGTCTTCATGCCTGAAACCGAATGGGGTGGACTGGCGAGGATCGTGTTAGCAGAGACCGCAAGGACTCGGAGAGACCAGAACTTATGGCCAAGAACTGGTTTTGGTGTTACTAGCAAAAAAAAAAAAAAATGGAGGTAAATTCACAATCTGCATCCCTCTTATCGACTTTAATCTCCTCCTCAAGATTCTGGCTTGGACTCTGGCGCAGAAGCTCTTGATGTTCTCTCCCAGCGACATTCTGACTCTGACTGATGACTGATGGCCGCCGATACGAGATTCGAGGGAGAGGCTGGAAAGACACTGTCTAAGAAGTGTTGGGGGTAGACCGAGAATAAAAAGGACCAGAAAACACTAGGAAGGTTTTGAACGGAAGGATAGGCGATGATGGCCAAGATGCAAAAGACAGAAGATGAGGAGTAACTCTGAAGTTGTCGAGTCTTCAAACTAGCTACTATAAAGAAAAGAATCGGTAACAAAGAGAGGATTCCTTTGAACTTGAGGCAATGAGAACCAAGGATGAGTCTGGAAGTGCGTATTCGGCTTAGGCATGTGACACATTCAGGGCGAATAATTGTGAAAGGAAGTACTCGAGGGATGTAAAAATACACACGCGCGGAAGGTGGTCCGCGGTGAAGAACAAGACGAGCCTTGACTCTTAGTGTTTCCTATTTTTCTAGAACTTCAAGAATAGTACCCGAGATATATATTTATATATGTCCCAAAATACCAAATCGCTTCACTCTCCCTAGTCCCAACGCATACCACACGCGCCCCCAAAACCAGAGATCTAGTCCGCTCTTCAACAACTAGTTCATTACGGCCCGCCGCCGCGGTTTCATCACGCCATGCCAGCACCGATATAGAAGCCAGGCGAGCGCGCCTGGAATGCTGCAAGCCACATCTTCAGGCCCACTCCATGGATATGGGCCCAACGGCCGGCCAAGCCCAACCCCCAAGCCCGACAGCCACCTGTTCGGATGTCGCAGGTCGAGCAAATATGGAAGGAATGAAGTCGGGGCGGAATTCGAGAGCAGGGCTCGGGCTTTCCGCCATCCCTGTTGGCACGGGTCGTCATGCAAGGGAGAGGACGAAAACACACATCTAGTATTAGCGGAAGGGAGAGGATCGTCCACCGAGGCTTGCTGCTCCCTGGCGAGGGGAGATGACAGAGGGTCTAGTCAGCATCTTGGAACATGTTTGGCTGTTTGTTGGAGGCGAAACTTGGATTTCCTCCCTTGCATTCATGGCTTGTAGCCACGGCCGGGCTTTTGGTTAAACTTGCGAATTTCGGAGTTGAGAGGATGCAGGTGGAAGATCAAAGCGAAGCTCTCGAGTAATATTATTCGACGTAATACGTAAACTGCGATGAGCAGGTGCGAGGACCAAGACGCGCACTGTTCCCAGTTTCCCTTGTCAAAATTCTTATCGATAAGATATTTTTCTCTTTTTCCTCACTTCCATCAAAAAAAGAGAGAAGAAAAAAAAAATAGCAACACCAACTGCATATTTACCCCACACTCACTACCCATCCTCACCCGCAAAAGAGAGCTGAGACTACCCCCTCAGTCGAGCCTGTCATCAACCCCCTTCTGCCCTTCAGCCCCTAAACAATGGCTCCCGAGAAGCGAAACAAGTTCCTCGACGCCTCCGACAGCGATGACGACGCCGAGTCCCAAAACGACTACTCCTCCGACAACGAAATCCGCAAAGGCGCACGAACCGCTAAGCGAAGAAAACTGAATGAACCCGCGGACGCCTCTTCCGATGACGAAAGCGCGTCAGACAGCGAGGCCGACGGCGTCCCAATCGTGGGCAAGGGGAAGGGCAAAACCAAGGGCAAAACCGACCGATTGGGTGTCAAGTCTATAGGTTCAAGCAAGGGACGGGAGGGAGACGACTCCGACGCCGAGGAAGCAGACGCTGCGCAACGTTCGCCCGAGGACAAGCTCGACGATGACGATGATCAAGAAGACGACGACGACGACCCCGCGTCCAAGGCCAAACTCCCCAAGTTCACAAGCAAAACCGACCCCCTCCGCACCCTCGTAAAAAAGAACCTCGTCTCCACCGAATCCGCCATCAAAAAGTCCGGCGTCCTATACGTCTCGCGCGTCCCCCCCTTCATGAAACCCCACAAACTCCGCACCCTCCTCGAGCCCTTCGGCACCATCAACCGCACCTACTTGGCCCCCGAGGACCCGGCCAGCCACCAGCGCCGCGTGCGCGCCGGCGGCAACAAGAAGAAGCTCTTCACCGAGGGGTGGGTCGAGTTCGTCGACAAGAAGGACGCGAAGAAGGCCTTCGAGCTGCTTAATGCTCGGACTATTGGCGGGAAGAAGGGGAGTTATTATAGGGATGATGTGTGGAGTCTGGTTTATTTGAAGGGGTTCAAGTGGCGCGATTTGACGGCGCAGATTGAGAAGGAGAATGCGGAGAGGGAGAGTAGGATGCGTGCGGAGATTAGCAAGGCTACGAGGGAGAATCTGGAGTTTGTTAGGAATATTGAGCAGGCGAAGCAGTTGGACGGCATCAAGACGAAGAAGGAGAAGAAGGGAAAGAAAGAGAGTTCTGCTGAGACGGCGCCGACGAGGACCTTTAAACAGGTGACACAGGTATCGAAGAAGAAGGCCGGGGCAGGAAATGACGAGCCGGCGGAAAATGTCAAGAGGGTTCTTAGCAAGATCTTCTAAAGGAAAAGGAGAAAAAGGAAAAAAAAGAACGAAAGAAAGGGGGAAAAAGTTCAAGAGTGGATCGGCGAGTTCCTAAAGCATATATGGCGAAATTTACTGGTATTTTGGCATGGAGTTTTGGTAGTTTCACATTTTTACACATTTCAGAAGATAATCCTAGATTTGTTGTAACTCATCCATATCATTACGGGCTTTTGAGAAACTCTTCAAGTCATGCGGTCATGCTGCATTCTCTATCCACTGTCGGCTGCTGTCCCAACATAGACGCTAGAAGACAAAGAAGAAGATCAAAAAAGGAGAGAGAAAAGAAACAATCATTGATTGTCCTGAACCGTCAGATCCTCAAAGTCATCAAGTAGTTCATCCACATTGATATGCGGCACCTCACCATCCTCCTCCGTCTCGGCAACGCTCATCTCATCGGGATCCGTCTTCTTAGGCGCCTTGTACAGCGCAATCGCCGCTCTCATCTCCTCATCCTCCTCCACGTCGCGGAGGAACAGTTCGTACTCGTTGTCATCCTTGCTCATGTTGGCCTTCCTGTTGAACAAGTCATCCTCCTCCTTGACAATGTGCTTCAACTTCCAGTTCCTGCGCTTGTTTTTCCTGCGATTGGGGAAGTGTTTCTTCACGAGGATGACGTCGGGGATGGTGGAAGAGTAGGTGTTTGACGCTTCAATGGCGTCAAAGTGCTCGTTGTTGAACATGGTCCCCGAGAGCATGTATCCCATGACGGAATCTCCCGGGTGCAGTAGGTGCCCGAGATGGGTCCGGGTGAAGTAAGTGTTGTCGTTGACACCGAGATCCGCGGCACGGGCCACGGTAGCCTCGCATAAGCGCCACTTGCCCTTTTGGGTTGGTGTCGATTCGATATCAAGGACGATAAACTCCACCATCTCCTTCGCGTCAGCTAGGGATACGAACGGTGCCCTCCAGTAGATCTTGTTGCTAATATCGGCTGTCTGCAAAGTGTTGGGATCTAGCAGGTACACATGGGTTCCGATCCGGTGGCAGAGCAGGAGAGGCGAAATGTTCCCCATGCTCTTGGCCAACTTTATAGGAAGCGCCACTAGGTCGTCCTTGCATATGGGGACAAGCTTCGCGGCCCAGGTAAACTTGTAATTCGTCGTCGAGGTATGAGTATCTTCGGAAACCAGTTCCTTGGACGACTTGATTTCAGCCGGAACGACAGACTCGAGGAAGTGCACAAATGCCTCGGCTTGATTCTTCTCGGCAAAGTAAAAATCGACACCGTCCCGAGCTTCTTTGATGTTCAAAGTCTCTCGGTGGGCGTTGTGCTTCAGGATGAGTTGTTCGAGGTACATGAAGGTTCTCTTGTGCGGCACCTTCTGTCTCACCTGGACAGATGCTCTCCAGACGTTGGCTGTGTAACTCTTTCGGCAATCGGGACACTGTTGGGTGGACACCACGTAGGTCACCTCGAAGGCTTGCTGCAACACAACACCGTGGGCAACGCTGTCCTGGACAGTGATCTTGACCTTGATTCTTCTCGAGTGGGGTTCGGTCCAGATGAAGCTGGCGTCGACGACGCGCACCTTGTGGATATTCAGCTTTTTGAGACATATGGCCAGGAGCTCTCGGGACTCGGGCTGGGCAACGACCCATGTATTGGGGGGCAAGAGCCATCGGTCGCAGTCTCTGCAGAAATGGAGAAACGACTCGCGGGGGATGCCTTGCGAGACGTCGACGGTAAGCTTGATGCAGTCGTCGCAGAGAGCGCCGCCCGAAACGGTACCATCGAGGGGTGCGCCGCAGTTATAACATAGAATTCTGTGTCTCGCTGTTAGTCTGCATACTCGAAGTAGCGGATGGGAATGACGATGGAGGGCTTTGCGATGAGACATACGTTGCTGCTCGCTGCTGAGCCGGCGCGTCGGCGGGGTTGAAGGGGACGACGTCGTCCAAGTCCATGTTTAAGTTGGCGTCAATCGTATCCCGTAAGAATCTGTTTGTTGCTATTGCCGTAGAGGCCTGGCCTTTCTATCCAGATGAAAAGAAAGCCTTCGATGCAGTTACCTCGTTTATCAAGTAGAAGTGCGGAGGAATCGCAGCAACAGCGGGGCAGAGGCAACAAAAAACTTCAAGTTTGCCCCTCCAAAAATATTTTTTATCGATAAGCAGAATTGGCGTCAAATTCTTAGTGCAGATAGTCGCACCCTAAAAATCTGCCGTTGAATTTATCACCGCGGGTGAAAGACTCGCATTTGTCATCACATGGAGACCTCGACTGGACTTGGCAGGAAACCGGATTAGTACCATGAAAGGTCGGACCAAAGATTTGGATCTTCTTGGGACACTTTTGTTGGTTCTTAAAATAAGAATGACGGTATTATATCAGTAGCAGTCGTCTTGGAGGTTTCCTCCGATTTTACCGACGCCGTAGCTGCTGCTGTTGCTCTCGGGCGTGTCTGGGGTATCGTCCGCCTCGTCTCTCTGCGCTTCTTCCTCAATCCAGCGAAGAGATCATCATCGCTATCGGAAAGGATAACAGCTGTAGTCGTTCGCTCCTCCCGCTTTTCTGGTTTCGTTACGACCGGTCTCTTTTCCCTAGACGATTGCGAAATTGATGGCCAGGTTGACTGGCGAGGGTGCTTGGCCGCGGGCACCGCCGGGCTGGCCGCATCGCGGCGCTTTTCTAATGGAGCGCGCCTTGGCGCTAGACGAGGAGGTAGTGTCGCTCTGCGCATAGGCACGTCCAGGTCATCCGGATCACTGCTCTCCTCCATCGTAGTATCCGGCACTCTCACGGGTGGCCTTGTTAAATGTGTTTGCCGACCACTGCGCGCCTCGCCGCTCTCTAACCTTGCGGTCTCTCTCGTGCTTGGCGCCACGGATGCGAGACGTGAAAGCTTCACTGCCGACTTTTTGGGCGCTTCCATCAACCCTTGCAGCGACGTCCCCATGAGCGGCCCATCATCATCACTCTCGACCTCCAATCCCTTGCCCTTGCCCTTAGCTAGGGCCGCCTTGAGGCCATCCCTTCTCTTTCGCGCCCGTTCCAAGCGGTCATTCTTCGCCTGCACGGCTAAGCTCATCCGCCCGACAACCGGGCGTGATATCGAATCTATCGCCTCGGCATTACGTGATTTAGCTTGTTGCTTTAAGCGGTGGTACTCGGCGGCGTGGAGGTGGGCTGTAAATTTCCTCGCCATAGCGATGAGTTCATCCTCTACCATGCGGTATTTGTCGTCATTCTCCAAGCCCTCGATCATACATCTGAGTAATCCGTAAGAGACATGGAAGCCCGGCTACGACGCCCGTGTTACGAAGACGACACTTACATTTCTGCTGGGGGCTCCGGGGGTGGCGAAGTCGAGGGACTTCTTACTATGAATGGCATTAGCTAAACTCATAAACACCTTCATTTTCCCTCTCTTTCAAAGACTTTCATACCGGATCGTAGGTGTCGGCTCGCAGTGCTCGTTCTCGTGACCGATACACTGGTCGGACGCGGCGACCGATCTGACGCGGTTGGCGAAGGATGAAGAGTCCGAGAGACCCGTCCAGGGTCTTCATTCCTACGGCGATTCCAGGGAAGATTACGGCCCATGCTCGCAATCCGAAATTTCCGGGCCAAGAGTGAAAATTTATATTTCGATTTAATAACAGGAAAGGGATGGAAGTTAGGTGAAAGAGAGTGAAAGCTCATGAATCCGGTGCTCTGGTTAAGGCGTCCGTCGCGTTTAGTTTGCCAGGTCTCACATTTGCTGACAGTTGACACGCCTTGGAAGCGCGCAAGGGATCAACGTCCAGATCTCAGAACTGACATCAACACTCCAAATTCCAAATAGTTACGCTTGAAGAGGGTCAATGTTGTGAAAGATATTGATCCTCATAGGGAACTAGCAGAGGTACGGAACCGGGTCTAATCCAGCTTCCCGGAAGAACAGCCCAAAATTGCTGGAGGTGAGACAAGTCACCCTTCATATCCCTATTTATCTAAATGTGAAAGCATAATAGGAGAATCCCTTGCATCTAATTCCCCTTAAGAAATCGTTCCTTACGAGTTGGGGTATACCGCTAATACATCAAAAGACGAGAAGAGAGAAGAAAAAAAAAAGAAGAAAAAAACACTCATTAAGTACACCGTTCTATGTTTCCCAGGAAAATAATCATACTATAGCCACCAATATTCATCGAAAACATTGCCACTGCGCTCAATCTCTACTCTCTCCATAGAAACTCAAGATGAAATCGGCCGACCCTGATCCTGCTTCTCCAGGTCTGCCAGAGCCCTATTATCCCACTTCCGCTCATTAGCCTCCTCATTATCCCGGCCGAAAACGGCCGTGTCCTCATCGCTTCCGCCACCAAACGCATCGGCCTCGCTGTTGATGCGATCATCCAGCGCACCCGAGTCTTTGCTGCCTGGAACGCCATTGGTGTAGTGGCCCGGAGCCGAGCTACCATTGGGGATGTGGAATCGCTTGTCGAACCGTAGGAGAGCGTAGGTATACACGACGATGAGCTCGATGACAAAGTTGACGCAGTAGTATGCCGCGCGGTGATGGTACCAGCCCGGGTTATTCCGCGGCCTCAAGTCGTAGGAACCGCCGATACGGAAGCCGGCGCCGAAAGCGAGAAGGGTCGAAGTGAAGAGCACCAGTCTGACCTTTGACCTGAAGCGGCCCTCGCCGAACTTGTCAATCCTGTTCTTGCGGGGCCATGCCCACGCCAACAGGACGATGGGAATGGGTAGGAAAGCGAGGACGGCGAGATAAGTGCCGGAAAACAGTTGGATGTCGCGGCAGATGAGGAGGATGTTCGTGTTGAGGGTGTAGAAGCTCCTAACCGTCGCGGTAATGACCATGATGAGCAGAGCGATGACGCTGAAGTAGAAGAAGCGGAAGAACATGGTGGGGATCTTATGCCAGCCGAATTTGGGATGGTAGGCCCTGACAAGCCTCTGGGCGAAAATGAGATTGACGATGAACAGCAGCAGTACACCGGCCTGGTTGAAGATGTTGGAGGCGATGGCGATGCGAACGTTAGTCTGCCGACTCGCCCAGACTATCCTCATGATCAAGGTTACGATACGGGCCATGCAGAAACCGAAAAGAAGGCCGGACATGATGAATTTGTGATCTCGGCGGAGATTGATTTGGAGAACGGTCATGTTGAACACGGCGGCGGCGATGAAGAGGGCGAGGAGCACGCCGCATATCGGATCGTCGATGGATGGTGTTGGCACTCCACCTAGGAGTGCGGCGTTTGGTAGGTATGGCGGACCCTGTGGCTAGATTGTGAAATCTATGTTAGGAGGGATGAGATTTACAGGGGATTGTTTTTGGTTCCTTTTTTCTTTTCTCTTGATTCAACGTACCATTGGGGGTGCGCTGCCCGAAGGCGCTCCATTGGGCGATGACATGATGGGAAAAGGAGGTTGTGCTTGTCGCAGGACGGGAGTGATCTCGAATTGTCAACCTCACAGCTTATATCGTGGGATAAGTAAGTCGTTATAAAGGATGGTCTGAGAGTTTCAAATCGCGGCTAGTTACCATAGCGCCGTTGTTTATCGCCGGTAAGATTTGAATTCAAGGTTCTCTAGACTCTCGGGGCCGAGTTTGATCGTTGAGACTTAGCTCCATCCAGGAATAGATTCCAAGGAAATGAAGCCTTATATGTCGAAAGGTGATGTCGCCCAGGTTTCCCGATGCGAAGTTTACGAGCTGCAGTGGAGAAGAATTGCTCCGAGTCACCTATCACCTACACAAGCGGTTTGGAGCGCGAACGGAATCGGAGATAGGTGTCGGTGATTTCACAACGATATATACAAGTACTAGACGTGAAAACCTACGCCTATTGTAGACCAACCAACAATAAAAAAGAACATCAATAGCGAACTTTGCTCACGAACCAGTCTGCTGGTTCTTTCATTCTCATTTTTTTTTCCTTGACAGGGGGTGGGGGAAGGAACAAGTCGGCTGGGAAAGACGGCGACGTCAACCCGTAGCGTTCCCCGTAGGGGTGGCAAAGGGGCAACTGGAGGGGAGAAGTCGGCAAAGTCGGTGCCGGTTCGCCGACGTCAATTTGATGGATCAGCCTCACAGCGCACTAAGCACAGACAGATATAGACAGATAGCGGGCCACGTCGGAGCCGATCTGAGCACGAGAAAAGAGCGAGGGGCAGACATGGCATGAGCCAGGCCAGCCCAATTTGCGGATCCTTGTGTGTTCCTGGCATGATGTTCGTCTTCTTCTGTCCATTCCGCAGCCTTGGTTTTTTTTGTTCTTGGGATATAATAAGCCTTCGAGTCCAGTCCCCGGTGACGCGGTGCCTGCCCTGTGCCACGTCTCCCCCGTGTTTCTAAACGACGAACGAAAGCCGATTCCGTCGTGTCGTGTCAGACGGATAATTTCTGAGAGCATCACGACTCTTACTTTGTACGCATTCTATCTCTTGAGACTCACATTTCGCAGATCACAACACCGCGCGCTAGTCTACATCCACGACTAGGACATACTACATCAGCTGCCCTAGTCACGGTGGGACTCGGGAGGTTTTACCCCATCTGTCATTTATTCACGATGGAACAAGCTCTCCTCTTAACTCTCCGTTGCTCTGGAACATGGCGAGACTCGTCTCTAACAACTCCCCGACACACATGCAAGCAGTACGAAGTACGATACCTGCAACAACGGCTTTGTGGCCCCACTAGGCTCCCGATAACCCAGGTCGTTCGATGAACGCCCAAAGCCCGACTCCGACATCTCGCTCTTTGTGTGCGCATCTTATCTCCGACTTTCCAGATCCTCGGGTCAGCTACAGGTGTGCACGGGTGTCATGGAGGATGCCCTAAGGCTGGCATGTTTGCGCCTCCTGGTGATAAAAAATAAAAATAAAGTAACCGCCGTGGAACCGTTTGTAATTTGTTTCTCTTTGCTTTTATGATGCATCCTCACTTCGAAACAGCCTTTAGAATAAGTATCTCGCGTCGAACAACTCCCCGAGCGACAGCCAGTCTTGCTCTTTCTTCACCTCTCCGCGTCGTTGAAATCAAGCTTTCGCGTCCCCCAAACGCAATTCTAAACCCCTCCCCCCAAACAAGTTGACAAGCCTTTCGAAAAGTCCACATAAGTTCCCGTGTTCCCGAGCTGGCACACTTCGGGTGAGAGATATGCCATTTCCTGTCGCCAGGCCTTGGTTTTGGTTATCTTGCACGGCCCATCTGTGGTTTGATATCGTACGGTGTGTGCTCGAAGAGGTTACAGAAGTTCTCGTCATCACATTTCTGCCCTCGTGTTGCAAATCGGACCGAGGCACGAGTAGTTCTGAGGATAAGCTCGACAGAGTTGACGCGACTGCTAAACTACGTGGCAACCTAGGAGAGTATTATGGTGACGCGAGTAGAGGTTCACATGTGCCTTTGTTTTTTTATTTTCTACCTGGTCTTGGAATGCGTGCTCTCTATGTTAGCATTACGGGAACATTAACCCGCCCTCTATCCATAACCATAACCGGAAATCATTCGCGGCGTATATGCGCGTCATCATCTTCAACCAGGCTCGTTCGTAAAAAGAGTAGAGAGCTTCATCTCCTCATCTCGACCACTATCACCCGTGCCCTGTAAATTTTTTTTGTCTTCTATTTTTCATGCTCAGAGCTTAGCAGCAGCATCTCTCACCACCTTGTCAATGGCCTTGGCCACGTAGTCGATGTTGCGGGTATTTAGACCCGCCATGCTAATACGACCGTTTGCGGTCATGTAGACGTGAGACTCCTCGCGGATCTGCAGGGCCTGCGCCTGAGAAAGACCGGTGAAACTGAACATGCCGATCTGATCCGTGATGTGGTTCCAGGTACCGGGGGTGCCGAGCTCCTCGAGCTTCGCGCGCAGGGCCTTGCGCATGCTGATGATACGACCGGACATGGTGCGGAGGTTGTCCTCCCACTCGGCAAAAAGAGCGGGGTCGTTGAGGACGATGCCTGCGATACGAGCGCCGTAGATAGGGGGGTTGGAGATTTCGGCTCGCTGGAGGAGGGTGAGCTGAGAGCCAATCCTCGAAATAGCATCGGAGGCATCACTAGCAGGGCTCGTCACGAAGTGGAAACATCCGGCTCGCTCGCCGTAGAGACCGAAGTTCTTGGCAAAACTCTGAGCGAGAGCGAGCTCGAAACCTTGCTCGGCAAAGTATCGAACGGCCCAGGCATCGCGAGCCAAATCACCGGAGGCAAAGCCCTGGTAGGCGCAGTCGAAGAAGGGGAAATGGTTCTTCTCCCTAATGAGTACGGCAAGCTCCTTCCATTGCTCTGAGGTGGGATCAACACCGGTGGGGTTGTGCGCGCAGACGTGGAGAACAATAATCGACCTCTCCGGGGCGGCGGCTAGGGCTTCCTTCATTCCGGCAAAGTCTAGGCCCTTGGTCTCCTTGGAGAAGTAGGGGTATTGGGCACTGGGAATGCCGACATTTTTAAAGATCTGGCCGTGATTGGCCCAAGTGGGATTAGACAGGTACACGGTCCTGTTGCCCTTGAAGTACTTGGAGAGGAAGAGAGCACCAAGGTGCAGAGCGCCGGTACCGGAGACGGACTGGATCGAAGCGACGCGCTTCTCCTTGAGGGCCGGGTTGTCGGCTCCAAGAATCAGCTCAGCAGCCTTGCTGGTAAAGGAGGCAATACCCGCGATCGGGGCATATTCGTGGTTCAAGTCGGGGTCATTGCGAAGGATCTCGTCGGCCTGGAGGATTGAATTGACTTGTTAGCAAGCTCTCTGAGGAAGCAGGACACAAGCATGACACAAGCAGCCTAAGGAGCTGGGGTAAAAATTTAGTGCAGGCTTGGTTGGGACAGATCGACGAAGGAACATTGATGGAATAGTGGGGGAGGGGCACAGTGCATCTCTGCAAATGTGCTGCAACGGATTCTATCAAGGTGGGGCTTTTTTTTGCTCCGTAGCTCAAAATTGGTCGCAATAGTGGGGTAAAATGGCCATGCAAGAACAGCTACCGAGCTTCAGTTTGCGCAGGTGACATGCGGATCCGTCTGACTCCTCGGCAGACCAGATGTAGTAAATAGAACCAAGAGGAAAAGGAGGTAGAGCTAGGAATCCATAGGTGAATGGATTACCATTACTGGAGGCTGTAGCAGAGGAGCAGAAGGATAGGGGCCCTGCAGATTCAGGGAGGAGGAGAGGGAATAAAAAGAAGAGAAAATGGGCAGGGGGAGCTGCAAGACCAGTAGGGGAGTAACAAGGAGCTATCTCACCTTGTGAACAACTGGAAGAATCCAGGGCTTCGCATTATCATCTCGGTAGGCACCGATACCCTAGATACCAGAGAAAAGAGCTTGTCAGAAGAGCTGGAGAAAGAAGAACGGAAAAATATGATCTTGGGCTTTTGGGTGATGGGTTGGGAGAAGCGGTGAGCTTTGGAGAGGAGAGCTTACCAAGTCGACCTTGTCTGTGGACTCGTCGGCCCTGTACGCCCTCATGAGGCCGAAGAGCGGATCCTCCGGAGCTTGCGGGACAATGTCCGCTGTGAAGTTGGTCGTCGAAGCCATGGTGAAGTGTGTATTGTGTAGGGAGAAAAAAGAAAGATGATGGTGTTTCTTCGTCGTTCGTCTTTCGAAACACTTTGGGATGAAGAAGAAATCAAATGGAAGCTGGGATTTTTTCTGTAGCAGGGGAGGGGTTTTGAGCTCGTCCCGTCATGCAAGAAGGAAGCACCAAGACAACTCGGGAGGAAAAACGTTTGCAAATGGATTGGTTTTGCTGGATCAATCAATTGGCGTAAACTGCAACCACACCTTCCCGCCACGGACAATGTGTTCTAGAGTTCAAATGAGTCAAATGGGACTTTCCCGTATGTGGCACCAAAGGTGTTGGGATATGTACGAAGTCGGATGCGAAGTGAAACTACTGCAGCGCGGCTTCCCATTCAACCCAAGCCGGAACTAAAACTGGCAGAGGCGGGGCTTTTACGTACCTTTTGAACTGCGCCCGGAGCCGGATCGCTTCCAAGTTGCATGTGCTTTCCTCCCTCCTGCCTTTCCTGTGAGCGTCATCTCCGTCCGTTTAACATCGTCTGCTCCTGCCACCACTATTGATGACTAAATCCACCAAATACACCACCGAAATCCCAAAATACCACGCTGTACTTGGCCAAGTACACGAGATATACATGCACTTACGAGTACAATTGCCCGGTTCCCCATGTATCGCTCGATGAAGCCATAATTTTGGCCATTTTATGAAGAGCTCCGTGCTCCCTTCAACGTTCCTTGTCCCTTCATCGGCTGACCGCTGCATTTTTCCCTCCACCCAAAAAAGCACGCGGGAAGAATTTCCAAATCCTGCAATTGTAGCCGCCTGTCACTGAGCACACATTCTGGAATCTCGAGCAGCCCCCCTTTCGACCCTTTCGACCCTTTCGACAACCCTTGCAGCTTGCTAAGTTGATACGGGCAATAATTAAGAAGCACTGACATTGATTGATCCCATCCAGCTAAAAAAAAATTACGCTAGCGGTGCTAATCGTTAGAGCCCCGTGATTTGCGCGGTTGGTCGAACCATTGGCTCGACTGATCATTGTCCGCAGTGAAGTGTACTAGTATCATGTAAACTATGTGCAGCTCCTTTCCCCAGCGGCCCGCTCCCCCCTAATTCCAACTTCCAACTCCTTTACCCACTTGTCATCAATGCTTGCTCTCGAGTTCCCTGTCTCCTCGAACCACCAAGGTAGGTCAATGCTGTGAAATGGGACGTCACGTTTCTTTCTATGAAGATGACACGAGAGCGCAAAGGCCTCGGTTTTCCTCCTATCTTTACAGAATGAGAAGATCGCCGTTGCTGCCTTGGCCCTGCGCTGGCTGCAGCACATGTTGAGGTGCATGCGCACTCACTACGTACCCACTCTCTTGCCCATTCCCCCCTCCACCAAATACGTCAGCCTGGTCAATCCTCATGGCTGCCATCTGCTGCGGTCCGATGCTTGCAAAGTACGCGTCGGCATCGTTAAAGCCGCTGGAAGACGACGCAGCTCCGCCATTGGAAGGCATTGCCGCCGCCGCCGGTCTATTCCGGAGGTCGATGTCCGACGGCTGCCCTCCCTTTCCGAACATGCTGAGCGTCTTTTGGCCGTCTCCGGGCGCTACTAGAGAGTCCCTCTGTAGGCAGGGCGAATCCTGCAACTTCCGCGGCCGCGCTGAGCGGAAAACGGTTTGCACTGGCTTTAAATAGACTGTCGCCAGGGTTCCAACATTCAAGCACATCTCCTCGAGAGTCTGCGGGTCAAGCCTTTCCGACTCGGCCGTAATTGGTGGCTTCTCTCCCATTATAATCTGCCTGGCAGCGTTCATGTCCGTAGAGAGCAGGCGCCAGTACATGTAGGCTCGATCTCGTAGATCCGGGTTGTCCGTCTCTTCCGTCGCCCACTTTAGCACCTTGGGCACGAGCTCCTGGCCCCTCGTCGGCCGCTGGATGAAGAGCTTGACGGTCGCCGTGAGCAATGCTAATTGGACCTCGACCGGCTCCTCGGCAAACGAGTAGAGGAAATCCTCGAGAAGGGCATCCGAATTTTCGATGCGGTCGGCGTACTGGCCAATCACCCACACCATGGCTGCTTTGGCCTCGGGTTCGTCGAGAGAGTCGAGGTTTTCGCACAGCGTGCCGATAATTGACTCATATTGATTCGGATACTTTCGGAAGATGTTGCGAATCACCACCGTCGCCTCCTGCACAATATATGTGACTTTGGTCGCCACCAGCTCAAGCAGGAGGTTTATGCATCGTGTAGCTGCAGGCTCTATCTTGATAGCCAACTTTCCGATTGCCCGAACAGCTTTCCTGACAAAGTGCACATCAATCTCTGTTGCATATTCCCGCAGTTCGGTCAGCACTTCTTCAATGTTGTTCTCGTTGGCCAGCATGAATATCAGCTCGAGCTTTGTGACCTTGACGTAGATGGGGTCGTTGTATTTGCAGAAGAAAACGCGGATGTCGTTGCGCAACACCTCCGGCCGTCTTTGCAAGATGAGTAAAGCATTTCGGAGAGCAAGGTACTGCACCTCCGGTCCCTTCGCTAGCAGAGTGACAAGCGGTGGCGACAGTTTTCTGCAAAGTGCGGCTATTTGCTTCTGATCTGAGATGTAGTTCATCAAGTACAGGATGACACGTATGCAGGTCAGCACAACCGACGAGTTTGAATGCGAAAGTCGCGGGGATATGCGCTCCGCCAATAGCGACGCTTCCGAGGACTCCTGGGGTACATAAGTCATGAGCGCCTCTAAGATGTACGTTTGACCCCATCTATATCTAGCGTGTTAGCGGGATTTTTGAGACCACCTTGTCGGTACTGGCAGCGGCAGCACAAGTGAGGCGGGGGTGGGGTAGGAGTGGGGACACGAGGAGGAGTAGCTGAACGTACTCAGAGCAGTCCGGAAGGATGGCTACCATCTTCGATGCGTTGTTATAGTCAATGGTAAGCTTGATAGCCTCGCTTCTTTCCCATATATCCATGAGTGAGGCGAGGGCGCTGGCGACGACAGTCGGGTTGTCATCTCGCAGCAGCGAGTTCAACTTGTCGATCAGGTCCGATTTCTCTACCATGTGTTTGTCATGGTCGTACAGCTTGGCGACACAGAAGGCCGCCGTCTTCCGAACATACGGGTCGTTGTCTCTCAACAGTTGCCTGACCTGCGGAACTGTGGCATGAACGAATTCTTTCACATGCACATACGACATGGTACGGAGCGCGAGAGCTCGAACCAAAGGGCTCGGGTCGGCCATATCCTAGACAGCTGTTAGGGGGCTACTCGAGAGAATGCTTGTGAGCAGGATGGATGCAGACATACCTGTTCGAGAACGGGAATCGCCTTGACGGCAATCTCAGGGCGCATCCTCGAATAGTTGACAAGGTAAAGGAAGCACCTTTCAGTCCAGCATTAGCATCACACTATCGAGTCGTGCATATATTTAGTCCCGCCTCGCGCTTGTAACTTACATCTTTTTTATCTCCAGGCTTTGTATGTGCATGCAGCCAATAATGTCGGGAAAGAGGGCAACCATGTCATTGTTGCTCATGGTCATGTTGGCCACGATCTTCTTCAAAGCAATCTTCTTCGTCGAATAACTCTTGTCCTTCTTCCCCCCAGCATTTAGCTCAAGGCGTAGCTCCGCTACTTTGCCCTGCGAATTGTTTAGTCTCGAAGAGGAATAGAAAGAAGGCGGAGGCATGTACAAGGGGAACATGGTGGATATCAGAAGCAGAGGCAGAAACAGAAGCAGACTACGGTGGGCCTCGTTGAATGTGGGACAACAAGCAGAGGGCAAATACAATAGAACATTTGATGCGTGATCGCAGTCCAGGGTGGAAAGCGATGGTTCCTCCGGATACAAAATAGTGCGAGGCAAAGGAAAATGAGGCTGGATGGAGGAAGATGATGAAGATCATGATGGGTGGTCGCAAGAGCGACTCAGGAGACATAAAGAAAATGAGGGGCGATGAACTTACTCGAGCAAATAGCTTCGAGTCGCCTCCCTGAGAACTCGACATGGTGCAGACACCCTTAAACGGTAACCCAAGGTCTGGGCGATGAAGTAGTCAACCGGGTGTGTGGTAAATCGAGCGTGCAGAGACTCGTGGTGGGATGTACGTAGCCCCTGATTCCTGGAATAACCGCGAGGATGGAGGTCACCAGTTTTGAAAGATGGTTGCGCCGTGTAAGTTGGCTCTCACCCCTCCCAACGACCGTGGCTAAAACCAAGAATACACGCGAGGATCGTGTGTCCAATTGAGAGAGAATTGTGAGATTCCAGGATATAGACAGTGCTGCGCGGAATGCTCAGCTTCAGCAACGCGACGGCATGTACCGACAAGAAATTTCACCCGAAGCAACCGCGCGTATCTCCAGCAGCTCCGACTCTTTCCCGGCCTTTGGTATACTCAACTCGACAAAAACTCTCGGGCGAATTTTTAGGCGCGGTGAAGTGCTTAATATATGATGGACAGACTCGAGATGCCAAGGGAGTGAGGTTGAACTGGCCCCTGACTTCACTGTCCCCAGGCGGACGGTTCCAGACTTGGGCTTTGGCAGTATTACTAAGAGTGGGTCAAATAACATTGACCCTTTCAAATCGTCACCACAAGAATCAAGTGCAGCCTGCGGAGCTCTCTGGGAGCTTCAATGCGAAAACGTCAGCCCTTTCCAACCTCGATCTCTGCACCCTTCGAAACATCAACACCTAACCACATTTGCGTCACGAAATCGCAACTCGCATCATGTGGCAAAATAAGGCTCAGCTCCCCGGATGGATTGCCGACCTGAACAATCCTCCGCTACCGAAGCATACGTCGTCGGGAATCGTTGACCCTCCGGGCTTCCCTTCTCACAACAAGTCATCCAAGGCAAGCACCCCCCTGGCCCCTCGCAATATCCAGAGGCGATAAGAATTAAAGTCCTGACTTTCTTGCTTTGCTCAAATACAGAAAGAGAAGTCATCAAAAGATGCCAAGACCCACCAGCGACAGCCCCAGACCCCCGCCGAGAGGGACACGCTCAAGGTCAAGAAGGCTTGGGAAGTGGCCCTCGCGCCAGTAAAGTCACTGCCCATGACCGCGATTATGATGTACATGTCCGGGAATTCTCTACAGATTTTCAGCATCATGATGGTGTGGATGGCCTTCAAGAACCCCGTCATGGGTCTCGTCTCGACGAACCAGGCCTTTGCGCGCTTTGAATCCGAAACCAACCGTTCCCAGATGGTCCCCATCAAACTCGTATATGTTGCAATGCAGATATTGGCTCTAGGAGTGGGTGTATGGAAGATAAATTCCATGGGATTGCTGCCGTAAGTTTTCCGTTCAACGGCCTGACCGCATCGCCTGCGTAGTCACAGGTGCTGACTTGCTTCCTCTAGGACGACTCGATCGGATTGGCTTGCTTGGGAAACGCAGAGGGAGCCTACAGAATACGCGATCCCGGCTTTATGATGAGGCTTGAAATTGTATTATATGTTTAGTGTTACGACTTGACGGAGGGACGGAAACGGGTTTGGAAACCGTGTTGGAAAACCGTGACACGTTTCTGATTGTTTGTATGGCACGAGTCCTATAGAGACACTCTTTCTTTCTTTTTGCGACTCCTCGCCATATGTATCGTTCAATCGTAGATACATCGTAGGCTAATATGGTGGCTCACCCAATTCATCCCTTGTGAAGGAATACGCGATGCTGAGCAGGATCGCTAGACGGTCCAATTGTAACCGCAATTGCCCAAAAAGATCAGAACAAGCTGAAAGGCTATGTCAGAGTCATATATCAGATGTTCAAGCTCTATACCAGCGGATATAAAATATTCCTCTAAGCGTTCACTGTTTTGTCCTTCGTTTGCAGCTCTGGCGAATGACGTTTGGCTCCAGAGGCTTCGAAGATGCCAAGTCATCTGCAAAGCGGGCCTGTGCACTAACATTTTCTACCACATCGCAGCGCGGTAAAGCTTCCACATGTCGGTATGCGGCAGCGCTACACTAGCTTAGACATCTGGCAACTTCAACCACACGACACCGCAAAACATCGCAAGAACGGACACCGGGGCCACACCAGCCAACAAAACTGAGAGAAACTCCTAGAGACCGTTTTTCATTTCAGCGTCCTAGCTATCGCACGAAGTTCTTGGGGACAATGGACTTGTCAGCATCGTTCAATGAGCTGCTGCAAGCCCACAAATCTCCGCCCATCCAGCGGAGGCTGGGGCTCGATCACCTCGAAGAGTTCCTAAAAGAGGCCTATAGGATAGTACGTGGAAACGTCGTGAATACTTCTGTCCCGTATACTAACCAGCGTTGGCATCACAGAACTCACACATCTCCAATCTCCACAACGAACTTAAAGACGTCCGCCAAGCATACCTATCCACTGCGCAGCCCCGAAAAACCCATTTACGGATGGGACAGGCGCAAAGATACCTTACCGATAGGGACCGAGAAGAAATCGATGCCAACGCCAAGCAAATAATACGCGAGCTCAACGCGAGCATACGCATCTTAGACGACGCCGAGAGCAAACGTCGGCACGATGAAGAAGTCGCGATAAGGAAGAAATACGGGAGCGCACTGGGAGCTTTGGGTTCGTGGGCAGCCGGAGGGAAGAAGACGGACGAGCACGAGGCGGCAGAGTCGAGGGCACGCGACATCGGAATACATAGGGATGGGATTCTCTGGTTTTTAAGAAAGAGGTTGGAGCTGTGCTGCGCGACCCAACAGTCCATGATGGAGGCGAGGTTAACGAGGGAAATGGAGAGGAACCGCAGCGTCTTGGCCAACGCCAGCATCCCCTTACCAGGATATACTGCTCCCCAGGGGAAGGCTGCCGTCAGGGCATCCAGCAGCTCTGACTTTACGCCTCCACAATACGAGTCCTTCGGGCCGGACTCGAGCCTGACAGAGGAACAGGTGCAAATTTTTGAGAAGGGCAACCAGGACATGATGACACACTACCAAATGACACTGGACAAAGTCAGGTGCGTTCCTTACAGCCCGAAACCGGAGACCGCGATTTGATCTATCACCAGAGAGAACACACGAGACGGCTGACTTGATAAACTATAGAACTGCGGAACAATCACTCGTGGAAATAGCAGAGCTCCAGACCGTCCTAGTAAACAACCTAGCCGTTCAATCCGCCCATATCGAACAGCTCGCCGCCGACTCGGACAACATGGTAGAAAACGTCGGAGGAGGAAATAAGGAGCTCAAGAAGGCGACCCAACGACCCAGCGCAGCCAGATACACGTTTTTCGCAGCGAGCGGACTGTGTATGTTTTTGATCGTGTGGGACCTTGTAATTTAATTGTGCAATAGAATCGTGAGGACTGGGCGATGATAATATGATGACAAGCGAGTCTACTTTCACAGGTGCCAGGCGGTCATGGTTGGGCAACTGAGACCGGGGCGAAATGGTTATCGTGTGGATACGAAAAGGCATTATTACGGGGAAGGAGAGAGAAGTTGATGATATATATAATTTTGGTAAGCTATGAAGTCACCCGCGGAAGACTCAAGCAAGCCCTTAACTTTATATCGAACCGAGGCTGGGAAGACAGACCATGGATGCCACACCCAACAGCCCTGACCTGGTTCAGAAATAGTGTGCGGTGTTTCGTCAAAAACAGAGCAGCGCCATCACAATCGTTTAGTCGGATCATGGGATCCGTGGTCAGCAATTACAAACCTAGGTGGGGAATCACCAAAGTACTCGGAAAGAAGCGACCGGAAGTACACAGCATCCATTGCCTCGCATCTTAACTCAGGGCCAGAATATGTAGGAATGGCCGCGTAGTGGGCGGCCGTTTCCGGGTCCAAGGGTGAGCCGCTGGCCGCGCCCTCGCCCTCGCCCGTTTGGACGATGAGGGTGCATAGAGCCGGACATGATGCCGCTAAACGCTGGCACTCTGGCCAGGTCCCGGAACCGGGATAGCACGATCGCGACGTGCTTGAATCTCGACAAGTCATCAGCGCCGAATATCCCCAGAGCCTCTGAAGAGCTACCGAGGTAAATGACTGTCGAGTCCAAGTTGACCCAGTAAACACCAGAGGTTCCTGCTAGGTCGCCCTGGAGGCGAATGGGGCGTCCGTAGGTCCGTTCAAGCCTGCCGCGAGCCACCTGGTAGGATAGGCCCGCGAGATATGGTTTTGGCCCAACGTAGGCCACGTCGAGAGGCGGCTGATACGTGTTGATCCCATCGTAGATGGGCTGCTTGCTAATCACAGAGAAGACGGTCGGCGCGGAGAGCGCCTCGTCCCAAATTTGGACTTGGAGCATTGGTGGCAGAGCGCCAAACTGGGAGAAACTGGTGGCCATTTTTGAATGTTTGTTGGAGATCAACGATTCACCCCGGCCAGGCCGGTCGTCTAGATATTATTATATAGACCAGTCAGTGGACTTTGTTAAGCTACAATATTCATCTTGATTTAATGGGCTTTGTGCATGCATCAGTGATGATATGGGATTCGGACGTCGCTGTAAGCTTCTCATTCCCGAAGCCTCACTTCAGATATCTTTCAAACATTCCATACAAGATCTCCCACCCGCAACAAGCAGATCTCCCATTCCGCAAACAATGAATCGTCAGTCGCTTACCCTTTAATACCACTCAGCCCATGCCAGGACTACAAAGAGAAAACATGACAAGCCTTGTCAGAATCATTCGTCGCATCGATTGCGCATAGTCTCAGCTCGGCCCAGATTCCCTGTATCCTTTGAAGTCACTACCTCCTGACACTTCACGGTGTGTCGTCTCTTGTTGGCGTAGGTAAACCCTCCAGTAAAAATGTTGGGACGGTTTTATGCTAACAAGCTCCAAGTCGATTGATTTCATCGTCCTAGACGATCGTCTCGGGGCTGGTCTGAAAGCCCTATCCCAACTTAAGAGCCTTTCCCCGTGTCCAGACGATAAACTCTGCCCGTCCAGCTCGTCAGATCGGTGTACACCAGTTCCAGCTGTCCACGTTCACGTCGAGGACTCGGAAGCCACGGTCGGGCTGTATCCGCAAGCTGATGTCCTGTGGTTCCTCCCACCGCTGGACGGTTCGCTTCTATTCCCGAAGAAGTCGAAGCTCCCCCCGCATTTCGTTCTCGCGTCCGATGATACAGTTCTCCCGCCTTGGCTACCGGGTCGGGGGTCGGGCTTTTTCAAGAAGGGTGGAGACCAAGTTGTTGCTCTCAAGTCACATGTCTTGTTGGAGGTCCTGATGCGAATATACGCACAGGATGCGGGGACACGTGTGGGTACGTTCGGATTGTCTACGGTTGCGTATATCGAGTAGTACGTCGACGATGACGAATTCCTAGACGTAAGCGAACTTCCGGAACCGTTTAGGACGTTTTCTGGAGAGTTAAGGGAAGGGCGAAAGCCAGTTCGTCCATGGACAGTGGAGTTAAAGAAAGCTCTTCAAATATCGCAGTAGTTAGGTTCCCTTTAGCAACTCAATATGAAATACCTGCTTCACAAGACGAACCATCCCTTGAGTCCATATGGAGAGTCTGCAACAGCGCAACTTGCGCGGGTGGGAGAGTAGCCAGTTCGGCTTGACGATGCTGACCATCCTTCGGCTATATTGAAACCGTCTTCTCCCCATCGTATCCCTCAGCTTGGGCAAAATAGTACCCCCTCTGGTTTGCCAACAGCCTCAGGGGTGGTGCTGCCGTGCCCCGCTCGACTATGAAGTCACAGTTGTAGTGCGTATGGCCAAAGGCCCAGAGCTTAACCTTGTCGCTCTTAAAGCATTCTTCCCCAGATAATTCAGTTGAGAAGGCGCTTATAATAGGGCTATTCGCATGTCTAGGATCAACTACACGTACGTCTCTCGATGGACTCCAATGCGTGAAAATCATTATGTCGCATCCTTTAAGAGCCGCCACTTGCTCGTTAAGCCATGCGAGTTCTCGCTTGTGTGCCTCATTATGCGCGCCAGTGTCCCAATCTAGGATTTGGAAAAAGTCATTAAGGCCGACGCTAACAGCCATCTCAGTCTCGGGAGGGACAGCAGAAAAAAGGCTACAGCCGAGGATAGTGATGTTCGTGCCGGGTAGACAAAAGGCTGTGCAGTCGAGGAGGACAAATTCCCCTAGCAACGGGTCCTTGCGGACATCCTGCTCGAACGCGCGGAGGATGGCGAGCGTTTCGGCCCAGTTAGAGTGATAGGGTTCATGGTTCCCGGGGACGAGCAGTACAGCACGGAACTGCTTGAGCTGTCGGATGAGGAAGGCGAGGTAATCATCTTTGTGCGATGCTGTGTTGCCGATATCGCCGAGAAGCGCAAGGTAGGGCGCTCTCGGTATGATCTCGAAGATGTCGTAGGCTTTTGGAGCCTCCAGGTGGAGGTCCGAGAGGATTTGGACGGCCATTGTGAGAAGAGAGCGTTTGAGATGCTGCCTGCCTCGAGATCCAAGACACTTTTGACTGGCCCAGCCACACCGATGGTAGAGGGACTCTCGCGTATCACAGCCCGTCCCTTCAGGGTTGAAGTTGTGGTGCGCGGAACGGACGAGGCTGGCTGGCGACCCCGACACCAATAATAGCGTGCTCGCAGGATGCATGGGGCCCTCTACGGAAGGACATGCGATTTTTGGACCTTCTCATTTCTCAACCTAAAGTCCCCTCAGCCTATGCTCCCATACATAATCCTAATCAGGACTGATCAGAATATTTCAATGTTATCCGTGCCCTGGCAGCTGGCCGCCAGGATTTTCGAATTCGAATCCGACAGCCACCCTAATCGGATATTCCGTTGATCAATGGAATCCGCGCCCAACAGTTCTTGTAGAGGCTTTGCGGTGTTCTGACAGGAATCAATTGTTTCAGGCCATTGGTCACTCATTTGTTCCCTTCTTCTATGTGTGATGCTGCGGCCAGGGCTGCACTGATCTGTCTCAGTATTATGATTAGCGTTTCTCGTCCCACGAATCTGTGCTACATAGTCGCCCTGGACTTCCGGCATTGGCGAACACATCAACGGGAGAGAAAATTGCAGGGCGTGGCCGTGGCGTCGGACAAGTTCGGATGGGTGGCCAAATTCCTCACCAGCCGAAACTCCCATCATCTAAACTACGAAGCGTGGCTCCGGAAGTGACGGAAGTCCTTAGAGTTGGCCCTAGGTCGCCCATACTATATTGAAGGAGCGCACTTACATCCATCCGCTAATTCCGCCAATGACGACCGTATCCAGCCTTGGACGAAAAGGTCATGTATGTGCGAAGTATCATAAAAAAAGAGGAATAAATAATAACGTGATCAACAGCGAGCGATGTCCGCTCGATATCATACGTCACTTCCGCTACACTAGGAGGTAGTGTAAAGGTGGCGGATCTCCCCGACCATACTTCCCGACTTAGGCGTTTGAGAGTGAGGCTGCCTTCACGGGATTGTGTGTGTGGGTGGGTCACGGAGTTTGACAGGAAAGCCATCATCGGAAAATACGGCTGCAACACCTCCATTTCTTCATTAGAGGTGTGCGCCGTGCGGGAAAGGGGAGAGGCGTTAATGTTAAGAGAGCCCAGCCGATCGACAGATGCAGAGGAAAAGGGTCCGCTATTCTAGAACGCATTGATATCTTGGGCAGTCCAGCTCGCATTTTGCAATTTGCCATCTTGATCGGTCCCCTGTTCTCTGATCCGCGGAGACCCATTTCATCTTCGAAAATATCCACATCTTGCGGTCCTCAAACATCTTGAGACAAGTCAAGATCGAACTAACAGATTTATGTACGGCCAGGTTATATATAGGCAAGGTACTCATGCATTGCCTTGTTAGAGTCATGCCATTGCCAGCTCTCTGGATTTTTTTTTCTTTCCTTTTTCTTTCTAGAACAGCCATGATCCCGAGCTTCCGTCACCAGGTCAGACTGACTTGCCCAGCTCACAAAATGTACAGGGTATAGGCGATGCGAGAGATCCCTGCATACCAATTGACGGGAACGGATTTGATTAATTGACGGTAGATTAAATATTGATCTTGCTATGATCAAAGATCAATACCACTTGCAGACTAGGTCACCGATGCTGCTGAACCTAATATCATCGTTTGGCAGCCCGATCGGGTACCGAAGCTAATTCTGATTGATTTAATGTAACAATAAATCACATCAGTGAAAGTGGCATCTCCTCTCAGTGGCTCTGCTCAGGCTTGCTAGGCGTGCGACGAAGGTTCAATCGTTCATCGGCTGGCAATTTATGAGGAAAACTACTTGTACATCATTGATCAATTGATGTCCATGGCGTAGTTTATGTACAGGATTGCCTGCCGCTATTATCAACCAGGTATTTTATAGTAGTCGTCCCTGGTGACAACTGATGGTGGCCGCCATCATGAACCTTCAAGGCAGGACAAACCCGTTCATACGCCAATGTACAACTGGAGGATCAAAGATGAAGAGAATTGATGAGAAATCATGAATGTGTACCTTGGTACAGTTGAGGTATTGATCTTGAGCCCGCCTAGGCTATGCTGTCCCACCAACATAGCAAAGTTTTCAATGTTCAATATTGTTAAACTGTTAAATAAACTCTCAATTCGTTAACCTTGGTCGTCTGGCATTGAGCCCTGTGCTGGATGGCAAACTGGCGTTGGACCCGACCAAGTACAAAGTACTGCACTACAATCATAAGACGCGAGCGATCAATGATTGCTTGCTTCATGTAATGCCCCTTCCCCTCCTCCTTCCCTCGTCCCCGGATCCACAGGCCGGCCACTACAGTACGATTGAATTAGCGGCGGCTCCGTTGCACCACCAGAACGCCCCCTTGGTTTCTTGTACATACTTCGTCGACCACTAAAGACCTCCCCCCAATCCATCTTGACCTTTGCAACATCGAACCTTTCGTGTTCCCTGCAAATTCCCTCGTACATTTTCAATTTCTATGATTATTTGTGTTGATTGCCTCATCTCGTTGAGCAGGAGACGGAAGCCTTTCTGGCCTGAGAAGCGGATCATTTGATGCTCTAGCGGTCCATTCGCACCTTCCTTCTTTTCTCGAATCGAGGTGCTCCAGGTACTCGGCTTCAGTACTTGTACATATCGTCTATTCCTCATCTGACTGGCCCATTGCCCCATAAGGTTCCAGTTATCCATCATCGCCATCGATCGATTGATGCTCTTGACTTTATTTCGAGCCTGCCATAGCGCCTTCCCCTTGACGCCAAACCACACACCCCTTTCTCCTAATTCCACCTCGCCTTCTTTTTTTCTTCCCTTAACGACGGGCGAATCCTCATCCTCTCTTTTCCCCCCACCATCTTCTTTTCGCTCGCCTCCCTATTGACCGACCTTCTGCGCGATGACGGATTCGTCGGATCTCCCCAAGACTGATACCACAGCAAAGATGGTGAACGCCGACCTACCATCCGGCTCTCCCTCCAATCAGCCAGACGTCACAGGACAAAACGTCGAGTCCTCAGACAGCAATGCGCATACCCTCGCTGCTGCCACCGATACGATAACCTCCAGCCCTGCCCAGACCGTCCCTGCGCTCGCCGCCCAACGTGAAGACTCTTTGGTAATTTCCCAAGAGACGACGCCGCCATCGCCCCCCGCTAAGCACGACGATTCTGGCACCGCCATTGAAGCGGCGACGAATGAGGACGCAACCAAGGCCATCCCGGCTGCATCGAAGGACGAGGGCCCCGTCTGCGTCATCACCTTGCTGGTGACCTCGGGAAAGAAGCACCCCTATAAGATTGACGAGAAATATCTCACCAAGAGGAACGTCCACATCCCCGGCACCACCGAGTCGGGCCACAAGGATCCATTCAGTATCAGTGTGTACACTCTTAAGGAGTTGATATTAAGGGAATGGCGTGAGGAGTGGGAGCCGAAGCCGTCTAGCCCGACTCTTATCCGGTTGATTCACTTTGGAAAGCTGTTGGCCGACAAAGATCAGTTAAACCGTAAGTATATCCTCACATCTGCACTGCATGTATATCGCGAGCGCAGCCTCCTTCGGGAATTAGCTGATCCTCCGTCCTTTTAAATGGAGAACTGACGCCTGCATCATCTTTTCTTTTCTCTAGAGTACAAATTTAGCGCCGAGACGAGCAACGTCGTCCACATGTCCGTTCGCCCTCAGGAGATTGTCGAAGAAGACGAACCCAAGGGCTCAGGAAAAGGTGGCCGGGATTCCAGGAGCCAGGACAGTGGAAGTCGGTGCTGTGTTATATTATGAACGGTTCCATGCCCAGTTCTGTCCTGCAACGGATATATACCCCGACATAGCGTCGAGAGCATGGTCGCCGCGGCCATCAAGGAGTCTAATGGGAGGGATTCATACCTCCGTCTCTTTATGACATATGAATCGTAATGGCTTACGACTCTTAGACCACGATCCTTTCAATAGTCAGATGATGACTTCGCGATACCTGGACCTCTTCCTTTCTGTCTTTCCTCTAGAGATTGAGAGACAACACCAACTTCATGACACTCTTTTACACCTGTTATTTTTGCCTCTAATCCTGGAAGGGTTTGGGATCCTTTTAAGCATCCAAACCAAGCTCCAGTACATACTAGCAGTCACAGACTTGAGCTGATTTCAGTCGATGGCATATGACCACAGGAAGTCATTGTTTTTAAGCCTGTTTCTGAGGTGGATTTTCAGAGGATGGGCGCATGAGGTCGTTAACATGAGAGCTTTATTACCCGTGATTATTTGAGGATGGATTGTGCTCCCTTTTTTTGTTATTCTCTGTGTCTAAGTGTGCTTCTTTATATCATGTTGTTGTTCATATCTGCTTTCTTGTCATTTCCCCTTCTTGTTTGCAATGAATTCGGAATGACATGGCCAAGAAGGAAGATATGGAAGGTAACCAGCGGAAATGGCGTCCTTGACTCGAGGAAATTACAATATGTATTGTCTAGTTGTTTCTTCTTCTTTTTGTTTCCCTCTGCCTATTTTATCCCATCCCCTTTGTTGGCAATGACATGAGCGAGAATTTCTGTTTTATGTTGGTTAAGGGGTGCAACGGTTTATAGGGTTTGCCTCTTGTCGTCTATAGTGTATAGAGGGCTTTGAAATACACGCCAGCAACCCGAGAGTGTTTGCTATTCTCCAACGCAGTAGGAATATCAAGCGTAAGAGTCGCGTACGTACAAGGCCGAATGTAGTATCCCGCGAATGTTTCGAGCAAAGTGGACCTCGTGTCCCCTCAAACTGCTATCAATAAACAGGTCTATGATACAAAGTCCCCAAATGTTCAAAGTACCAGCTATGCTACCGGTTCCAAACATCTAGCCCCATCCCCCCATCATCGATTCTCTCCCCCAACATTTACATGTTCAACTTCTTCTCCATCTCATCATGGAACCCAGCAACAGGTCTACTCTCCTCCCCAGTAAACACATCCTCCCACGTAACGGTCTCATCCCTCCCCCTCAAAATATCCTCATGGACACCCGGCCCCGCAGCCCCCAAAACGGCAGGCCTCCACGTCGTATCCCTCACGATCTTGAGCTC